>JAXQKE010000320.1:0-23484 GCA_037042355.1 Candida sp. Y128-05E | reverse complement strand
GGGAATCTCTGTAATAATCTGACAGCTGGGAATTCAAATACGATATAACCAAGATAAAATGCAGAACCAACCCACGAGTACATATCACCCACCATATTCAAATCCTGTCTCATCCCCATAATAGAAGCCAGTGATGATGTGGATTTATCCATAAATTGGAAACAATATATTAACATCATGACTGGTAAAAGATGAATATCGATTTTTCTTAATAAGATACGATCTTTGGCTTCATCATAGACGATTTCTCCATCATAAGCAATTTCTTCCACATTTCCGAGGTTAATTGATTTGACTTCTTCCTCATAGGGCAGTTTAACTGACTTTTCATCCATATTTGAAAAGAAATAATAATTCTGAAGATTTGAATTGTTGAAAGAAATTGATGTGTATGATGAAATCGGTGTTATTTATACAGAGTTCGTTATCTGAGCCCGTTATATGAGCCCGTGTAGGCTTAACTAAATTTCATAAGTAGATGCGTTATCGATACCGATACCGATGTACGTCAACCAAAAGTCTTAATATTGCTATTTTAATGAATCGAATTTTTGGAGCAATCCAAGTTATCAATACATTCTATGTAATGAACTTATTCTCTCACAAATCAGCTTGTAAAGGTTGCTTTCATTTTGGTAGCCAAGAACATCATACTGACCCTTTATTAAGCAAGACCAATTTGACTTTATGCTTATCAACATCAAATTCATTTTGGAGGGGTATGAAACTCTTATCGCGCAATTTATTTTTTGATTTCACCTGTAAAAACAGGACGGTTGGTAACCTATGCCGTATGGGAAATCACTTCGAGTGAGTGCTAACCCCTCAAATGTTATTAAAAATTGTCATTAAGGTCTATACAACAACGACTGAGTTGTAACTACGCTTTGCACACATGGAATCATAACAAATATAACCATGACAAATGTAATTATGACAAATGTAATCATACTCAATCTTAAAACGTTAGAACCAATCAATTTAAAGTTCAAAATCAACAAAAAATAAAGGTACCTTAAAAATAAACGAAACTAGTACTAAGCGACGGGCAATTGAGTGGTACCCCGGTCCACCATGCAACAAACGGTAATCTTAGCCACCAAACTATCTCGGATGATTTAGTCGCCGGAATCGGTGTTTACCATGCCTTATCTTTCATTAGGTAATCATCCGCTATGCATAATAAATGTGGTAGAATCAAATACATCCATTTAATAGCTATAGTTACTATAATATAACTCCAGGAATCACCGACCCTTTAACAACATTTCAACTACAAGTGACTCATATCCTAATACATTTTCAATGCTATATATTTTCTATTTCACAACCAGTTGTCTTTTTGCTTCTTTACTTTCTAAAGAATGTACCTAAACAAGGGATTTTCTTTATCAGTTAAATCGGCAAATTCATAATTTTCGATATCCATGAATCTCTTTGTTGCTTCGGTATCCATTCCCGCATCCTTCTTTTTGTTATCTAAGTAGTAGCTCCACCAAATACCAACTAAACATACCAAGGCAAGGAACATGAACACAACCATACAAATGACGGCGGTTGTGAATTCGGGACCTTCACTTTCAATGAAGGTTTGGGGTCCCACTAAGTTTCCAATACAATAACCAATCAAGAAGATGGCATTGACAGTGACTTTCTTGGTATGGCCTGCAACGTTTGACCCAATGTTGGATAATAGACATATTGTACCTACCGGTAAGAATGTTTGCATAGTCAAACCGGCGTATCTTACAGGGATGGGCGTGGCAAATGCCAACATACAACATGCCATTAGCGTAATAGAAGTACCAATACATGCCACAGCCATTTTCGATTGTATAAATCTAGTCGAAAGTGCCAAACCAATGCAACCAACAACTTCGACGGCACCTTGGGGCATTTGCATTAAAAGCGCCTTTGCCGGCGTGAACCCCATAGTTTCAGTTAATAATATTGTCGAGAAATTGGTAAGCCCTCCATTGGGGACATTCACACATATGGAAAACACAAAGAATAACCAGGTTTTAATATCGGTCAACGCTTCACGGAATTGGTACCATTTCAACTGTTTGTTACCAAACCCTTGTTGGTTGTCTCTAATTCTTGCGACCACTCGCAATTTATCTTCACCAGTTAACCACCAAGCACCGGTAGGGGTATCAGGAACATGGAAGAAACATACAGTACCCAAGAATATCGTTAAAACCCCGGTGATAATGAATACCAATTTCCAGGCTTCAATGGGATATTTATCCATATCTTGCACCAAAGCATACCCAATCCCCGATCCCAATATAATACCAATACCATTAGACGCATACCAAATAGCAGTTCTCACAAACATTTCCTTCTTTCGATAATACTGACCTGTGATAATAACAAATGCTGGGGTAATTGCCGATTCCAACATCCCCAATAGAACCCGTAAAGTGACCAAACCGGCGTATTGGGGAACAGCATGAAGCGCCAAGATCATACCCCATAACACAATGAAAATGGAAACGGTTTTTGCAACCGGGAATCGTTGTAACAATCTGACAGCTGGGAATTCGAATACGATATACCCAATATAAAAAGATGAACCGACCCACGAATACATCTCACCCGACATTCTCAAGTCCTGTCTGAACCCCATGACGGAAGCCACTGCTGGAGTAGATTTATCCATAAATTGGAAACAATAGAGTAAAGCCATGACTGGTAAAAGGTGAAGATCAATTTTTCTTAATAGAATCCGATCCTTGTGTTCATCATAAACGATCTCTTGCTCATTGAGTTTGATTGATAAATCATCCATTGTAAATGTTAATGATAATGATAAATTTAATTGGGAAATCGATTCAATATATAGTAGAATCAATTATCATACCATCAAAGCCATCATTAGCTGCAAATAGTATTTTGTACCACATTTCCCGCAAAATATCTGCACCCTCGGGGATTTACGAGGAGTTAAACCAAATAACTCCTACAGCAAATTACTGCCCCCAAAAAGAAATGGAAGTCATACAGAGTGGAGATTATTATCTACCCTTTAGGTCAAGTCAAACGTCATAACCCCTCGGACTTTACTTTTATTTTATTGCCTCTATGATCATTGAACAATCGAACGAGAACACGATGGTCCACAGAAAACTCGAATAATATCTTCGGTATGCGATTTACTTCACATCCTAGGAGACCATTTTCTAATACACAACCCGATACGTTCTCTTCCACTAAGTTTTGTCGACAATATTCATCATCTGACTTGGTACATTGTTTCTTTTGTGGGGAATGGTGAATGTGAACTGCTGATGGAAATTAATCTGTTCGTATCATATCATCGTACATGAGGCATAGAAACTACGGGATGACTCATAGATCATTCTTAGATGTGAATGACTGTGTAATAATTGTATACGAAGGAATGTTTCAAGGTGTATGGAATTAACAGGAGTTAGACGGAATTAAAAGGATTTAAAAGGAGTTAATAAAAATTATTTTTACGCGTATTTCTTTTTTATTTACCAGCCGTAAACAAAGCTACACTTAATAATAATCACTCAATAATGCAGAAGAAGGTGGTAGACGATTATGTCAGGTTGTTTGAAAGAGCCAAAGTACGTCTGAAGAGTTATGAAGATTTAGAGAAATTGGTCAAGAAACGGATTCGGAAATTGGAATTGGATAAATTGAAATATGAACAGGTATTACAAGATATAAAGAAGAATAAACATTCTAATAAATTGGAACAGCAACAATTTGACGAGATTAAAGGATTGATAAATAAGTTTGATGAATTGAGTAGAGAGTTGACTAGTGAAGAGTTGTTGTTGGTAGAGAAATATGAGAATGATGGGGAGGAACTGGATAAGGTAGAAGTATCTGTTAAACAAGAAAAGACAGAAGATGTTAAAGTAAATGATAAGGAGGAATTACCCAGTAAGCTGGAAAAGATAGAACTGCCATATATTAATCAAGAAAAAGAGGGAGAACTATCGATTAAACATGAAAATCTCGACTCAGACTCCGCTAAGCTGAGCAATTTCCCTTCCACATCTTCACCCAAGAAACAAACAGATTCCGATGGAGATCAGACCTTAATTGAATTTGATGATGACAGTTTTGAAAATAACATGGCCAAATACTATCCCAAATTGATTTTGAAGAAACCGAAAAATGGAACCACCCAGTCATTCTCATTGCCACAGTTGCAGGTGCAAATCGCCCGCAATGACTATATCAACTTGTTGTTGGTGCAGAACCTTTATTTACAGCTTGGCGTGCCCTATGACTTATGGGGAGTCTACGTCAGCCAGTATTTGCATCGTGACTTACTAGTCGATTACGTACAACTCGATATGCCGACGTGGAAAGATGTGGTCTATCTAATCTTGGGTGATCTGGACTTTTATATCCAGAATTGTGTCAAGATTGACAACTGGTGCAAGAAAATACCAGCCCAAGATGAAAAAATCAAGCAATATCTCTATGAATTCAAACTGGCGGTTGAACAGTCACACACGTCAAACTCTTTTGATATTGAAAAAGGTTTACTAATGAGTCTACTCCAACCACAGTTATTGTCCCTCGATTTAAGATCTAAATTGCAACAAGAGAATAATCGTAGCGCCTTTTATCGTCTCTTGTTCAAACAGTTTTCCGACTCAATGACATTCTAGAGTCTGGCACTCTTTGTATTTGTATGTATTAATATGTATTTAGAGAATTATAAAGATATTTCAAAACTATTAAAAGTATTGGTATATTATACCTAGCAATGATTATTGTTAATCATACGAGTCCCCTTTAATTGCCATGATAGGTATAGTTTATCAAATAATTGTCTTCCTTTTAAGGAAGTTCCATTGTAGCCATCAAAATCATCCCAAGATAACGTTAAAACATTAGAGTGAGATGATTCCATGAAAATGTTGAATGTGGCACTGACAAATGAACCGATACGTAACTTCATATCTGCTTTATTGGAAAAATTTGGCATTTTGGTGTAATCCATTCTGTACCGTAAGTTTCTGACCAAGCCAATTTCGTCAGCCGTCTCGGTAGCTTCCCAAGTATAAAGCTTAACCATCTCAACTCCTTGGTTCAAATGAATAAAGGTATAAGCATCAAGATTTCTTTTATAATTTCTCCAATTGATTAATTCAATTTTCAAAAATTCCAATTTTAATAAAGGAGAATTGTGGTATGCTTGTTTTAATCTGGGATTTTCAATCATTACTCTTATATAGCCAAGATATCTTAATTGTGATAGAATTGATACTCCATCTCCTGCAAAATGCTTCAATCTTTTTGCAGTAAATAAATCATTGGCGGCTTTCAAGGTATAACCTTCGTAACTCATCAAGTATGCACAAGCGATAGTACCACTTCTGCCTTTACCGTTCTTACAATGGATCATAGCAACATTCTCATCTGATTTGCTCAAGTATTCCCTAATCATATGAATGCATTGTGTCATTAATTCTAGAGGTGGAGGGGTATGATCAGGAAATGGAAAATGGTAAACTTGATAATTCCATTGTTTATCTGTATAATCACAGCCTTCGCCCTGTAAATTGAATACCCTCCAGTTGGTACCATTGGAATCAATAAGGTATCTTAATAAATCGTCTAATTTAGTATATACTAAGGAATTGGCACGACTAGTAGTTGGAGCTCCAGAAACAATTATCCTGGGGGTAATGAAGGAAATATCCAATTCGATTCCTGTAACATTATCATACAATGTATTCTTAGGACTATTAGCAAGTGCATTGAGGATCAGTGGCATACTTTTAACGATGTCTATAGTTTTCATTTGTGGTAAAAAAAAGTAATGGCTGCAAAATGGCAAAATGGCACAAAAATGAACTATGCATTATATTTTGAACAGTACAAATCTAATCTTACAAACAAGAATATATACAAAGAGTAGAATAAAGTTTCAATAATCTAGGCGTTAGAATTATTGGACAAAATAGATACTTAGCTACGATCGACTAAGACTAATGTTTATTTAGTAAATATATACGGCGTGTACTATATTCAACCTACTTTTGCTCGTGAAGAAATTTCATTTCTTCATCTTCTTTGTTTATGAGTATCACAATGATGTGCGGGTAATGTTAATATAATTTGCAGATAGGGTTATCTACATTATTGACATAAAGGGTATGATAGCACTACAAATTGAAGAAGAAATTTAGGTTATAGAGTTAGTGAAGACTAGTGTAATCGGCTAGCGACTTGCGGTTGAATTGTTTTTTCCACGTACCACGAGAAATGTAAGGATTGAACATTTGATTAGTATTTCAACCCAGTACTCGAAGAAAAGAACTATAAAAGCTTCGAGATTCGAACTCTTCGAGTTCTCTACAATAATCAAATCGTGCCGATTTGTGATTTCATTTTTCCACTCTATTTCATTAATTATATAAATACTAACATATTTTCATTTCATGAGGAGTTTTAAACTCACTGAGTTTAGAACTGTTGACTAAATATAAACTCTTCGAGTTTAGAGTTCTTTCATCGAGATAAACTCGTTAAACTCTTCGAGTTTAACTCATTTACTCTCTTAACAACACACTTGCAGCACCCATACCAGTACCAATACACATACTAGTAACACCAAATTCGCCCTTCTTCAATTCTCTCAAAATAGTAGCGTATTGTCTAGCACCGGTACAACCCAAAGGATGACCTAAAGCAATGGCACCACCTTTAGGGTTAACTTTTTCCAAAGGAATACCAACGGTTTTAATCGAGTATAAGGCCTGTGCGGCAAAGGCTTCATTAATTTCAAACACGGAGATATCGTCAACAGTCAAACCAGTCTTCTTCAAGACATCTGGAATGGCATAAGCTGGACCAACACCCATAATTTCTGGAGGAACACCGACAGAAGAACATTGAATGTATTTGGCTTGAATAGGGTATCCGTGTTTTTCAGCGACAGAACGTCTCATCAAAAGGACAGCGGCGGCACCGTCAGTGACTTGGGAGGAGTTACCGGCAGTGGTGGTACCGTCTTCCTTGAAAGCGGGTCTAATTTTACTCAAACCGGCGGCGGTAACACCTGGTCTGGCACCTTCGTCCTTGGTGGCAGTAACCGAAGTGTATTTTTCATCATCTTCAGGGTCTTGAATCAAAGATTCAATAGGTAAGATTTCATCCGCGAAAGCACCGGAAGCAACTGCTTTTTCAGCTTTTTGGTATGAAGCGGCGGCAAACTCATCTTGATCTTTACGAGGAATCGAGTATTTTGCAGCAACATTTTCGTTAGTAATCCCCATAGGAATCAAACACTTATTCATTTGTTCATCTTCCATCATGTTGGAATCAACTTTAGGAATAGATTGAGGACCATAGTTTTTGGACATTGATTCGGAACCACCACCGATACCGACATCAATTTCCCCAGTCTTGATCTTATTGGCAATATCAGCAATAGCAATCAAACCGGAAGAACATTGTCTGTTTACAGCTCCGAAAGCAGAAGTGTAAGGAATACCAGCAGATAACATAGCACCACGATGTTCCGAGGCACCGGCAGCACCATTCAAGACATTACCGATTTCGACATCTTCAATTAATGAAGGGTCAACACCAGACTTCTTAATAAACTGTTCCAAGAACTTGGCAAGAATATAGTCAGAACCAACATCTTTGAAAGAACCTTTACCCCCTTTGGCCATGATAGTTCTGTATGCGGCAACAACGACTACGTCATCTGGGTTTTTTTGTTGTAAAGCTTGTTTAGAAGATCCATTAAAGAATCCTGATAATTGGTTTAATCTTTCCATTGTAGAATGTGTTAGAGTGTTATAAGATATAAAAATATATTAACTTATCTAGAGAAGATTGGGGTTGCTTATATATGATTTTTCGGGACTTGTTTCGGCTTGTGAAAAAAATGCGGAGATTGATTACGTAATTGAAATTTTAATTGCCGCTGATATTTCTGGGCCGAGGGAAGCATATGATCCACGGTTAACTTTTCTCTGGGGTAGTTAGTAGTAGTAGTATTAGTAATTAATAGTAGAATAAATAGTAGGAATGACCATAGGATCAATCTACTAACTACTATTAGTAATACTACTACAATTTCTACTACTAGAAGATTCTACTACCACTTTTAATTCTATTTCTAATCCTCCTTCTACTACCGATCGATAGCGCAATCTTCTGATTCCCCCATCAAGAGTCCATCGCTAATTTCCAATTTCAAGTTTACTCTCGGCTGCAATCTTGATATATTTTCTAGTAGTGTTTTCTCTCGGTAGTACAGTTTATCTTGCGATAGCCTTGGTCCAATTATACCTCGGACTGGATTAATTTATACTTCGGAGTTAAAGGGTGGGTTTTGCGATCGTCGTATAATGAAATTGGTTCAATTGTATTTGATTATTTATATATAAATGTTTTGATTGCTATACATGTTTTATTGCATAGCTCTTTGTACCTATAACACCTGGTATTAACCGCAACTTTTTAATAAACTCAAGGTTTAATATATCTGTCAATGTTTGTCTTCTTTCACATCTTTGATTTTTTGGTTGACTTGGGGATTATTTCGTGCTAGGTTTCGTGATTTTATGGTTGTAGTTATCATTGTGTCTGGAATTGATAATCTCTTTCAATGATATATTGTTAAAATGGTTGTAAATCGTTGAGACCTTATTATTGGTCTAGCTTTGTCGATGCTAAAATCGGCTCCTGTAGTGCTTTACTTTCTCATCAATTGTCCACTTATTAATAGGAGATAATGCATGTTAACGAAAATAGTATATAAAACCATTAATCATATAAAGTACTCCTAAACCACTGATTAATTTTCCTTTTAAACCATTCCTACTCCTCTTTTTCAAAACTAAATATTCCAATAAACGGTTCTATATTATCTGGTTTACCTTCAGGACACTTCCCGGTAAAGATCAAAGTGGGAGACTCCTGTTCTTCTTTAGTATCATACTCAATATTATTATTAATATCATTATTAGTAGGATTATTGCTAGTATCATTGGTATCATCTTCGGTAATAAATATTTTAGTAAAATCTATTCTTAACATTCCTTCTTCATCAACAATTACATATAACTTATATTTATGGTTTATCAAATCATTACTATCATTATAATGGATATGTCCTTTACTTGACCCTGTGATCAATCCCATGGTAGAACCTATACCCATTAAATTGGTATCATTAATTTTAATATAGATACCAGATAAACCAAAGGGAGAGCAATGTATTTCTAAGTCAGCTTCATTAGCATACTGGAAGGTTAAGTCGTCACTCATAGCTTGAAGTAAAAGAAGAGACTATTAGTTGGTTTAGTTATAGAGGGTGAATTTTGACGCACAAAACCAATTTACGAGAAATTAAGCATGGAAGCAGAAGAAGAAGATGACAAGATTTAAATATACAAAGTAATTACAATTATTATGATTTATTAGTAATACAACCTTCGTATTGAGGTTATCAATTATCAATTTGAAATTTATATCTTTTAAATGGGCCTATAAGATGATTTAACACAGAAAGGTCGTCTTAATATTAAGGTTCTCGTAAATTCATATGGGTTAACATACCAAACTTTTACAAGAATGGTTTAGGCAATAGCTGATACATTGCTACATATCGTAGTTCTTGTTAACCCGATATCCAGTTGAGTTGTTTTTGACTTTTTGTTTATTTTAGCTATTCAAGTGAGCATAATCTACATAAATAAATCATCGATTTGACATTCTCTAGTTCATTAATTATATAGATAATTACATTTTTTGATTTCATGACAAAGATTAATTATAACACCCGAGACCAAAAAAGGTAATAAACTCTTCGAGTTTTTCTAGAATTAGCTTTCTTGCCTGACCATTTGTACCATTTCTTGCCAGTGGTCAAACTGTTCCGTAGGTAAGATGAATTGTGATAAATTATTGACAAGTTTGTTTAATATAGTTAACAAATCAATAGAGTCGAAATTGTAGTTGGATATATTGCTATTGATATTGCGTTCGTATTGGGTTAAATCGGTCTCAAGTAATTTGATCGAGATGGGTTTAGTAGGATAGTTTCGAGGAATCCCGATCATTATCTCAGTCAGGTCATATCCAGCTATAGTGCGGGGAACTGCTAATTTATATTGATCTTCCACGATCGACTTTTTGAATAAGCGTACTGGTAACTTATTCACCATTTCTTGCACCAATTGGTTTCGTTGCGAAAGAACCTGCAAGGGGATATGAGTATGAAATGGTTCAGCTTTTGCTGTAGCTTTCGGTTTTGGTGTAGCTTTTGATTTTGTAGATTCGACAGTAGGTTCAGCCTTCGGTTTCAGTGTAACCTCTGGTTTCAGTTTCTGTTTGACAAACTTTATTGTCGCCCTCTTTTCCAATTTCAAGCAAGTTTCAAGATACTTATCCAAAGTCAAAATCATTGATTTCAAAGTATTACCACTTACCAATTCAACCACTTCGCCATCGATTTCTTGCTGTTGTTTATGCAATGCCAATTTGACAATTTTGTTAAACCCGAGTTCAATATTCATGGCATACCCCCTAGGTATTTCTTCATTCAAGATAACTATAGTGGGTGCATGTTGAGGATAATCACACGGGATCGACAAATTGACCTTTAACTCCTCCAAGTCAAATGGAAAGTCGGGGTCGGATGGTTTAATGATGAATGATAAATAGATGGTTGATTGGGGATGCAAGCGTACAAACTCAAGAAAGTACTTCTGTAAATATGATAACCTTTCCGAGTTTTTATAATGATTGAAGTAAGTTGGCTGCTCTTTAGTCAAGTCTCGGATCTGGGTAATGATATTCTTTGTTGGCGATCCATTGATTGTAATTGGCTTGAACCTCTTCACAAGACTGGAGACTTGTAAGAACTTTGGTTCCGATGTTGGCTGTTTCTGTTTAGGTTTGGCTTTAGGTTTAGGTTTAGGCTTGGGTTTGGATTTGTCATTGCCATTATCATTGCCTTTTCTATTGGCATTGCTATTCCTATTTCGTCTTGGTTTATCGCCATTTGCTAAATCCTTATCATTTCTCTTGGTTTTTGGTAGTCTTACTCTTGGTGTACTACCGCTCAGTGTCTGCTCAACAGACTGTCCATTACCTTCTTCTGACATGTGTTATCTAAAGAAGTTAATTTTATGACTAATAAATCATCGCATCCCCAATGGAACATTTAGTTGCAAATGTTATAAAGAAAATAATATCAACACATTTCTAATGAATAAAGTTGCAGCAGTTAACTACGCTTTAGGTAGATTAAACTTAGTGAAATATACTTACAAGTACCTTATAGTTAACAAACCATCTGGGGTTCAATCGGATGGAAATGGTAATTTTAATAATTATTTAATACCCCAGTTGAGTAAAATTTTTCAAGAACTACATCCTGACAAGAAGATCAATTGGAGACAGTTTCAGATGGTGCAGAGGTTGGATAAGTATGTTACTGGTGGGTTGATTGTTTCTCGAGATGAAAAATTCACTCGTCTGATAAATAAATCTTTGAGGTTGGATCGAGGGACTAGTTTGAAAGTTACGAGAAGGTATGTCGGTTTGATTAAGACTGAACGTCCGATAGAGACATTTGATAAGCCTGGTTTGACATTTACAGATTGGGAGAATGGGAGTGGGATCATTTCACATGATATACAGGCGGTTAAAGATAGAACTAATCATGAAATACAAACTTATGATGCCGAGACTAGGTTCAAAATATTAGATGCGTTGAAATTGTCACCTTCGAAAGAACAAGTTAGACGGTATCCTGAATTATATACTGCAAAATCAATCATCTATCCTGTAATTTTTGAATTAAGAACTGGGAGAAAGAATCAAATTAGAGACCATGTGTTACAAGCATTTGATGCACCATTGTTGAACGATGACAATTTCAAAATATTCAAGTTCAATTCGGTGAAGACTAATCCGTTTGCCAATGTTAGTGTGAATAGTGTTGCGTATAAATCAAATCAGATTGGTTTGCATTCAGCTTATATCCAAATGTCAAGAGATGGTGAAGTTGTCGAAGAACAAATCTTGCCAGTGTTTGATCAGTCGGATCGAGAGTTATGGAAGGGGTTTATTAATCAGGAAACTGGAGAGTTTGTCCAGATCATTCAAGATGAATTAAGACACTTTGAATCGTTGGATTAACCCAAAGGGAGGGTGAAGGCCGCTAGGTTAAGCTGCTGGGCCCATCAAAGGCAGAAAAAATACATGCTAAGATTTATTCATATTATAATAACATCTTCATCATATCACCACGATGCCATTCGTATTATATTGTCTCGAAGATACACATTACGTTGTATTAGTTATTATATAAGATAACTCCCGCTACACCTACAACGGGTTTCTAATAAAGACTATCGTTGCTATATCAATATACATAGTAGTCGATTAATAGATAATTGGTTGCAAAACTTGTTTCCAGGTGAAGAAGTTGACACTGATTTTTGTTTCTTCTTCTTCATCTCCAGCTGGTGAAACTTGCTGTTGAACTTTAGAAATATCAGAAGTACCTAATGTTTTCCCTTTGGAATCGATAGACACGGCGAAGATCTTTTCAAATACACCTTCAAGTTCGATCGAGGTTTCAAAGCCGGTTCTTTTCTTTTCACCAACAAGTCTACGTTGCCCGTTTTCAATCGAATAAAATTCCCAGGTTCTGGTTTCTGTGTCTCCATTCCAACTGACGTATACAACTGATGTTTTATCATCATTAACTTCAGTGACAACAGCAATCTTCTCATTGGGTTTACCAATCCAATCATATTTGAAGGCTCGATAATTTTCCAATTTGTCGAATAATTTACCTGAATCTAAGTAAGCATGGAAAATGGCTTCACCTTGATCATTAAATTCAGTGACTGCACCTTCAGAACCCCAATTAACAAGCACATTCCCGTTTTCCAACACTTGAGTTGAACCTTGAGATTTAGCTAACAAGTTATCTGGGGGAATGGCTTGGTATAAAAGAGTTGCTTTCTTATTTTTACTATCCAATTCAATTATCTTCCCACTGGAATGGGTATTATAATGAACTTCTCCACCATCAGTATCCTCGGTTCCTTGAGCCGAGTTATCAAAAAATGAAATGATTTCTTTATGACCATCTCTTGGAAGGAATCGAGCATGATGTTGGAAAGAAAAGTTCCAATTTTGATATTCAAAATCAGATGTAGTTATTTCAGGTAACCCACCCAATTTCCAAATAATCTCACCAGTTTTCCCATCGATTTTATAAAGAGATGCAACATTTCTTCCTGAAATAACATAATTACCTTCATTATCTTTATCAACAGAATTAATATGGAAATAATCCCAGGCGTCACTGGAATTAAACCCTGAACCAGCATGCCCAGGATTAACTGGGAGAACAGAATCTTCGGGCGAGACATGATCTAACGAAGACCACTCAAAAAGAACTTCGCCAGTTTCGATATCTAATTCTTGAAAAATAGAATCTACTACCCATTGTTGGTTCTTTTTAGCTCCAAATGCACTCAAATCGTGTGGGACAGGCTGGTAAACTTGAAGCAATGCTGTTTCTTCATTAATGATATGTAATTCATGTTTATCGGATATCTTATGATTACCAGCTCTTAAAACCCCAACCTGTTCATAATTATTGTCCAAAAATGTCCAGTGGCCATGACCGTGCCCATAATCTGGATTATGAGTACCTTCTAAAGCGAATAAAACGTCTTTTCCATTGATAATACCTTTCTGGAAATTGGCGGGCCATCCTGAAAAGTAACCAAATCCAGACCAAACCAATTCACCCTTATCGGTAAAAATATATGGAGCACTTTGGCGTGGACCATGAGAAGGACCACCCTCTTTGAAACCGGAAAATGGAGCAATGAAAAGATAACCATCATCTGTCTGCTCAGTAGCTTCAATGGTGATGTTCAAAATGGGTGCAGCTAAATCTGGTCTTGAACGATATTGCCAATCACCATTGACAAATGAAAGTAATGCTAGAGCCAATGCGGTGTTGAGTAACTTCATATTAATTGTGTTGAATAACCATTGAATGATGGAATGTTAGGTTTTTATACTACTGAAGGGTTGTAGCAGAACGTCAATTAGGGGTAGTGGCTGCTGTTGCGAATATCTCGTGAAATCTTCAATCGTGGATACTTCAACAGTGGTGGTTGTATACTGTGGTTGTTGTGGCTCTTGAAATTATATGCATCTATTAAAAAAAAGATTCTCTATTGTTCAAAGCATTGTGCCTTGATCTTCTATAAAATTACCTAACAGTATATGAATCTCTTAATAACTAAACCTGATGCAAATTTGGTTTCAACTTGAATAAAATTCTAATAAGGACAAATATCACCGCAATTGCCATACAAATACTGGAGACCAATTGGGCTAATCGTATAGCATTTGAATAGTCGGTAATTACAATCTGTTTTACTGAATCAGGTAATTTTTTAATATTATCACTTGATTTGATGATACTTTTGACTATTCTGCGAATTTGGCGATGTGAGTATTCGTCTAATTCTGTTAAATCTTTGGTAACTTTATATTCCAAGTAGGCTTGTATAACAGCGGAAACACCACTGACCCCAAAGACACCTCCAATACTCCTTGATAAATATAATGTAGAAGTCGACGTCGCTTGATGTTCGGGACCATAAGCAAATACAAATGTAAACAATGAACTTGGAAACGCTGCTCCTTGTCCTAGATTTGCTGGGATTAAGAGTAATCGAACCAAACTGGAAGAAGTTTCTGGAGTAATTAACAACGCTAAGAAATTACCTATAGCCATGGTTAAAGTACCTGCAAATACCAAACTTGAAAGCAATCCATATCTATTCATCAAAATACCTGCGGTGATCCCCCCGATGGGAGTAGCCAACGATGGAATTGCTAGACGTAATCCAGCGGCAGATGGGGTATCATCCAAAACAATTTGAAATAATAAAGGTAAAGCAAATAAATAAGCATAACTTGAGACTCCTAATAAGAAATTATGACCGAGTAAAAGTAAGGTGAAAGGACTTTTGAATCTTTTAACGGGGATAATAGGCTTAGCCAGGGTATTCAATTCAATTTGAATGAACCATGCAGTTAAAACACAAGCCAAAGCAAACAACAACCATAATCGATAATCTGACCAAGCGATATAAGTACCACCACTGGTTAGAACTAACAAATGTAATGTAAGAGAAGCCACGAGAGCAACAGACCCTTTAAAATCAATCTTGGTCAATACCTCGGGTGTAATGGTGTGATATTCAAACCCCGGCTGATTTTGAATGAAGTTGTATCCGATAACAATACTTAATATGGCAAAGGGAACTTGTGCTAAGAAACACCATCTCCAACCAACATATGTAGCTATAGAACCACCCGAGGAAGCACCACAGATTGCTCAAATCCCAATAACAAATTTTGACATGCTTGAAACAATCCTCGTTTACGAGGATGAACGATATCTGAGTTGACAATAGTCGAAAGAGTAATAAGACCACCACCACCTATACCTGTAATGGCTCTAGATATATTCAAAATCAAAATATTAGGTGATATAGAACAACCAAGACAACCTAAAGCAAAAAAGGCCGAGGCTGCAAAAGTACATTTACGTCTGCCAATAACGTCAGATATCGAACCGTATAATGGTTGAAAAGCGGTACTGGTGATCAAATACGATGTCGTAATCCAAGAAGCCAAATTAGCTTTACCAAACTCATTACCTATCGTAGTATAAGTAGACGCGGTCACTGTACCATCAAACCCAGAAAGAAACACATTTGTTAGTAGGGCAACTTCGATCCAAAAGAAGTACGGAGCGTTACTGAATCCTTTTTCATCAGGCAATAATGGTGTAGAAGCATCCAACGACTGGTAAGAATCTATATTCTCCTCATCTAATAATAACGTTGTTTCCATATAGTCATTTTTCAAAAGCAGCTTCATGGGATCTGTAAAGAATATATAAAAAGAGATTCCCCTTAGTATCACGAGAGATTACTTGGTATATATCGTCAAATTTACAAAATTGTGCAATGCCGCTTTAGCTCATCGTAAATTGGCCGGATCCACAGTGTGACCGACTGTTATTGGAAGAAATCAAAGTTGAGGGCCGCCATTTTCTATTGTGTACTACAGGTAACAATACTTACTAACCGGGATGGCTGCGCATTACAGACCATCCCTTATTTCCCGCTTATCTTGTTTCCTTTATTTAGCTTATCGTGTGATAAACTGATAGTGAATTTTAGTTAGAGAGTAATCAGATCAATCAGGGGTAATGAGGTCATATTCGTCATTGAGCCACAAGTGTGAAATCGGATGGTCTATGAGAATTCGAGGTTCTGATGCGTATGTCGTCTACTACTTTTGGTTCTTTAATGCATGTATCCGACTCTGCACAATTGAATCTTTGTTTTAAACAATAACAATAGTCCAAATTTGTTAAAAAAATACCCCCAACCCTTATTATTAGCGGTTGGTCGTCAAGCGGTGCTTAACAAAATTGGAATGAGCGGAGGACTATAGCCATGGCCCGATTACTAGGTAATCACCCGCTCACCCAATGTATAACCTCTCTCTCTTCTCTTCAGGTATATTCTACTGACACAGATTAGCGATTACAAACCTAAGATATACGCAAGGGCGGGTGTCAGGGGACTGAATGTTACCATAAGCCTATTGTATAATCCTAACATATATACCAGGTGTTTGTTACATTGTATTTTCTTGGTATGGGCTAATTTGTATCTGTCCATATTGATGGAAACACGTTTTATAAAAGTTTGGCTAGGGCGATAAGAGAAGAAAAGGGGTAGGTGGTTTTACAAAAGGTATCTGTAGCTACTATAACTACTATTTATTCCCATTTCCCTCCTTAGTTGGTGATACTTTATGTTTTATGTAACAAATTGCCTATTCGGGTGTCTGACTAAGCAGATGCTGTCAAATTGAAAAATTGATGGTGGATGGCTAACTGTAAACATTAACATGTCTCATCCATACCAATTCACAATTAAAGTACCCTTTGAAAACAGTGCCCATGCTACCATTGCTAAAAATTCATTATCGCCCGATCCAATTTTGAAACTGGACGAAATACAAACTAATTATGCCGTTGATGAAGCTTCTAATTCTTTGGTTTGTACATTCAATGGAATCAGTAATAGAGTTATCAGAGTAGCCATATCCAATGTCCTTGATAATGTGAAAACTATCATCGAAACTATAGAAGAATTTGACGGTAAGAAGGATACAGTGTTTGTCTAAACTAGATGAGCTTGTTCGTAGCTGACAGTTTATCGATTGATTACCTAAAGATATTTACGATTAACGATAGCATTTATCTTTAGGGTTTGTACTCACCTTTAGCGGTTATACTTAGCGTTTTTCTAAGGTAATGTTGGTAGTACAGGGATAATTGGTGATATGGAAATGTAATCTGGTATTATTCATGGAATTGATGAGTATTTTCCACTAATAGTCGGATACTGGATAAGCAAATCTTCACATTTTTGTATATCTAAACTGTCTGCTATTTTAGATCTTGTTAATAACTATTTTCAAAATTAATATTATGAAATGTATTTATTAGAAATCATTTATTTTTATACGAGAAAATAAAGTTAAGGCTGGTATGTTTTATTCATCAAAGTTTCAATGTTTTCCACAGATGATCCCAGTTTAAATGTTATAACTTGTTGTTTTACTAATTTTGGCTATTATAAAGGGTTAATTTTATCAGACAGACGGTGGGTTCTTTCTCGTAAACTATCTTTAGTGAACAAGATGTTATCTGCAGTGATAATGCGCTGATCTTTGATTTACAATAACATTAATTGAATATATATGTCGATGTCATTTAACTGGGTTTGAAATGATACTAATTACAACCTAGATCATGATATATGGAAATCTTTACATAATAATTCTTGACAACTACTAAAGTACAAATTTAACCTACAGTACGGTGATACCTGTAACTCCTCTCAATTGTCTTTCGTACCACCCAAAGGCAACTCCCCCATTAAACAGCGATGGGCTAAATAAATCTATTAAAATCTTTATTTTAACCTATTTTCTAGCAAAAAAAAAACTATAGAGGAGAATCAATACATGTTTCTTTACCAAAATCAACTACTTTTCAGTTGTTTCAACCAAAACTTCAACTAAAACTTCAACTTTCAAAATTAATCAAATCTTCAGCGTTAACTTTTTCACCGCGACAAAACAAAACCATCACCAATCTTTACTTGTATGGATTGAACGATGCTAGCTAGACAGTTAAAAGGTGGTACCCAGAGAGTACTGAGGCACAATGGTATACTGCTAATACCGACAAGAACATTATTCAAAAATATCAAGAAAGCTTCTAAGAAATTGGACAAGATTAATCAAGAGAAACTAGATAGTGAAAACTTCCATCACGAATATTCAATTAGACCGGATACTTATGCTTTTAAGGTGGATGCGTCGAATGAGACTAGTAGGAGCTTGACTAGAAGAAAAGATCTGGAAAGTCCGGTTGAGGAATCCGCACATCCATTTCAACATACAGCAGAGCAGAAGGAACAGTTCAATTTGATTGAGTTCATATATAGATACACCACCAATTATCCATTTGGAACCAAGTCTCCGCAAGAGGTGTATAATCAGTTTCCTTTAACCAATTCGGAAAAGTTATCTCGAATGAAACATCGTCCAAATAGATGTAAAATGTTGGCGTCTGATTTCATTGAGGATTCGTTGTATAATCCTAACTATGGTTATTTCTCTAAAGAGGTGGAGATTTTCCATCAGGATAAACCGTTTGATTACAATAACATCAAAGATATTGATGGGTTTTTGGATAATTGGCAACAGGCGTATGCGAAATATGATGAAATTGATCCTAAAATTCACCAAACCAAGGAAAAATTTACAGAAGTGCTTAACGAGAATAAATCTACTTCCAAGTTCGCTCAAAGAGCTCACACTATCAAAAAACAAGACGATTTGGTGCAAACGGGTAATTTCAATTCGAGAAAATCTGTTCAATTATGGCACACCCCGACAGAATTGTTCCAGCCTTACTATGGTGAAGCTCTCGCCAGGTATATTTTGGTAAATTATAAACTTAATGGGGTGTACCCTTATGATGATTTGATCATTTACGAAATGGGTGGTGGTAATGGTACCATGATGTGTAATATTTTGAATTATATTAAAACTACCGAACCAGAAATTTACCAGAGAACGAGGTACAAAATCATTGAAATCTCGTCACAATTGGCTGAGAAACAATTCGAAGCGGCATTGAACTCGAAATTAATCAGTCAAGGGTTGGATGCGTCGAAATTGGAAATTATCAATAAATCAATCTTCAAATGGAATACTGTTGTCGATGATCCATGTTTCTTTATTGCCCTTGAGGTTTTTGACAATTTCGCCCATGATGTTATAAGATATGATAATGTCACCGGTGAACCTTTGGAAGGTCAGGTGGTAATTGATGAACACGGAGACTTTTACGAATTCTTCACCCCGCAATTGTCATACTATTCAAATGCTTATTTACAATTACGTGAAAATGGGAAATGTTCTGTATTGAAGGAATCGAGCTGCTTTTCAGGAAGATTACAAACAATGAAAAGCACAGTGCCCTTCACAAATAAAGATTCAATCCACCCATTGCTTCAATCGTCGACAAAACTAAAATTAAAGAATAATTTCTTCCCATTCAAAGATAATTTAACCCCAGGAGAATTCATCCCCACGAGGTTGTTACAATTCTTCAACATCCTTAAACATAAATTCCCCAATCATTCTTTAATCAGTTCTGATTTCCATTGTTTACCCAATGCCGTTCCAGGATATTATAACTCACCGGTTGTCCAGACTATATTACAGAATAAAATGATTGATGTTTCCACATACATGACATACCAAGGATACTTTGATATCATGTTCCCAACTGATTTTAACGTTGCATCAGATTTGTATAAACAGGTAACAGGTAAAGTTCCACGAGTCGAAACTCATCGTGAATTCTTAGAAGAATGGGCTAATACTGAAGTCACCACCACCAAAACTGGAGAAAACCCAATGTTGGATTTCTATAGAAATGCATCGTTTTTGGTAAGTTAAGTGACCTAACATAACCTACCTCATGTACATAGTAAATACACAAAATCATGCTACAAGATAATTCAAACAATATTATTCCATACAACCTATATACCCAACATTACGTTCTTTACTAAGAACACCCATATAAAGAAAAAAATTATGCAACGGACCAATCAATGGTCCCTCTAGTTGACCGTGAGTGATGTCAAATCACAGACACTTACCGGAACTAATACACACGTTAAAGCGTAATTGAACTTGAGAGAGTTGAAAACATATAACCAAAATCCAACTAGAAACCAACATATAAACTTTTAAACCATTGATATCCATTAAACGTGAACGATTTCAATAATTTGCAAGTGGACTTTTGAAAAGCAATCATTCTATTGAACTTTTCTACTTGATGTGACCATTCTGACAATCGGTAAAATCTATAAAAATCCCTTAAAAGATGGACAAAAGAACACCAATAAACTTTTCAAACCCGCCAGTAACGTAATCTAATAAAAGACTCAGAAATGTTTTCAAATCACTCGATTTCAATTTCAAATAATCACAGAAATCTTGATAAATTGGTAAATTCAACAATGAATCAAAATCCCAATCATCCATTTTCTTGACGGAAACTGGTGGACGCGAAATAGATTTTGGTGGATTAAACAATTGATAAAAATAACAGCCAAGCATGGTTGCTGCGCCCGAAGCAATACCCACCCCCAAGCCAATGCCCAAAGTGAAACTAGCCACCAACCAAAGTCTTGACGGCAGTTGATTTGGGTCTGATTTGGTGAATAAATCTTTAACAATATTGTAAACCATGGTGATATTGGAAAATTTCAGGGAAATTTGTAATGGATCAATAGTGACATTCGATTGGGACAAGTCTGATTTGAATTGACGTTCTATAGATTTATAATCCTTTTTGGAAGAAACCATTAAACTGGTATAAACGGTCGAGATTTGCTGTTGCAGCTGTTCAATTTGAGAAAATTCCAAATCGATAAATTTCTTGCACTTGATTAGAATGGAGTTATTAGATAACGACGAAGTCTTCCAAATCTGATACGGTTTGATTATGTTGATGATTTCGAAAAGATTAACGAAATAGTTGACTGTCATCATGTTGATAATAGTTAATTTGGGGAAAACTTCAGAATTGGCCTCTCTGGCTAAGAAATCGAGAAAATCCTTGGATCCATCATTGATTAAGAACACCAAGTTGGACTTACCAATGAACTGATTTTTTTTGGCAACTTTCTTATTATTCGATAACCCATAGAGATTTATCTGGATCAATTCGTAATTCAAGTCTTGCTTTAGAGTATCAACAAAATTAGTAATTTCCAAAGTCAATTTCGACGACAATATAGTTATAACAAACTGACTACTATTCAAATCATCAGATCCGTCAGATACACTCAAATGGGGCATAATAAAAGTTCTCGAATCATCTTGTATATCGTCAAAATAAATTGAATCAGCCAATACGTCCTCATCGGTATCAAACATCATTACTGCATGGGATGTAGGCGTTAACGCCACATCATCATCAGATGTGTTAGATAACACCAGTGAAGTAGGTCGATTAGGCGAAGAAATATCCTGCCAGCTCGAGATTGAGAAGGATGGATCCCTCATTTCAAACATGGGTGAGGGAGCCCGTGTGTATCGTTCTGGAATATTTATATCCAACTCGGGATTCCCCAATACATTCAATATAGATGCGTGGGAAGTTAGCATCTTACGTGACAATTGAACCTCTGTGACCATTTGATCGCTCTCTTCAACACTAGCATCTTCTTTAGCATCTACCTGTTTAATTCTATGACTATGACTACTCATAACTCTCTGTGTATGCTGCTTGTTTGCCATTTATCTAGACCTCTAGTTTGCCTTAGGGGCTCCACAATTTGTTATCATGATTTGTTTGCAGCCCTGAGCAGCACGTGATGATAAAGATGACAGGGAGAATTTGACGTGGAGATAAGGAGGGGTTTAGAACGATATGGCAGTAGTGTGAGAGTAACAGTCGAACGAGGAGAGGTAGATGTAATAGTAATAGTGAGAACAACCAACACCCTCTTCTGTCAGCAATTCCAAATTATTTGCTATTTCATATCTCATCGCAACTAAACCCTGGCTGTCTCTGTTACCTACACAACCTGGAGGGGAAGATGGATCAACCGGTATGCCCATTAGACCTTACCTCACCACTGACGTGGAACTTGGGTCAGTGCGGCTCGGAAGAAGCTTTACTCGGATGTGGCTTAGAATAGTTTATTCAGCAATATAACCCATGATGATCAAGTAGGTTTACCAAGTTTGTTAATTATTGTTGTCAGAGTTTAATAATTTAATGTTGGTTAGAGTAAGTGGTAAAAATGACAACCAGGACTTCTTCAAAGAAACATTGTCTCAATATTATGTATATTTTTGCTAAAGTAGGAATCTTGATAATTCACAGAGATACTAAATAATACTCTACAGTATATGAAAAAATGTACCTATTTGTTCCCTAGGTGTCCACTAAAACCATCTACGGCTTTACTATATTTTAATTTCTCTATTAATTGTCAAGTACGCATATTTGAATATTTTACTGATTATGGAATAACCTTTTAGATATAGACCGAATATGGAAAAGATATTGACACGAGTATTACCAAATCCCCCTTTGAATGCATATTGCTATATCTAATATATTACCGACGATCATGTAAATCATTTGAAGATCATCAAGTTCGTAACAATGGGTAACCAAGCACTTTTCTTAATTTCTTAGTGGTCTCGTAGATTTATTCCTTTTATAATTGTAGAAGTAGTTATAGCAGTATTTTCGTTTCTATATATTTTTCTCATTTAACTGAGTGTAACGTAGAAGCTTAATTAAGTGATTAAGAGGAAAATATAGTTGCAAGGACATTTTGGGTGCAAATATAAAAAGTCACATTTGTGTAGAAAATCTAAATTCCCACATTTATAGTTTTTGCCATATTTTTGCCAAGGTCATGCCGTTTAAGTTATCATACTTGTGAGTTGATTTATTCTTTGAAGAAGACGGAGTGGACGAAGTTGCTTTGAACAAACCTTGGTTTGAATTAGAAGTACCAATTTTGAGGAAATATTATTGTAATCAGAGTTGCTTCCCCAATAATTATGTTAACGTTGCAGTCTGAGTTTCACAGTGTAAGAGCTATGTGTTGATAGCCTTATTGGTTTGATGTTTGCCGCCAATGATGTTGTTGATATCCATGGAATATCAGATATTACTAGAATAGGTAAACCCAAGTTAACGGGATCTTTACACGCTTGAGGCACGGATCTTTACACGCTTGAGGCACGGATCTTTACACGCTTGAGGCACGG
>JAXQKE010000319.1:0-23621 GCA_037042355.1 Candida sp. Y128-05E | reverse complement strand
TTAGCATTGAAATCAGTTCCAAAAGCTATTCAAAAATTAATCAAATACAAAGTCGGACCAAGTGGTGTTAGAGTAATCCCACAAAAAAACCAATATGTCACCCAAATATCAACTATATTGAAATCGCATGCGTCCTCGTTAATCATTTTATTGAAAGATATCACCAATACCGAAACTGCAGCTTTGGTCTTGACTTCAATCCAAGAAATCTTTCCTTATTATCTTTCCCACAGAAGATTGGTTAAAGAGATCTTATCTTCAGTAACTAACGTCTGGGCCACTACTTCAGATGTTGACACTCAAATTGCTACATTTGCGTTTTTAAATAACGTTGGTAAAGAATTCTCAAAATCTATCATGGAAACTATCTTGAGACAAACCTATTCCACCATTTTACAAAATTGCCGTAAAACAAATGTTCATACTATGCAATTAATCAATTTCTGTAAAAATTCTGCTGCTGAATTATACGGGGTCGATGAAACTTTATCTTACCAAGTCGGGTTCGAATATATTCGTCAATTAGCCATCCATTTAAGAAACAGTATCAATGCCACTTCAAATGCCAAGGAAGGTTTCAAAGCTATATACAATTGGCAATATTGTCACTCTTTAGATTTCTGGTCAAGAGTGGTTTCATCGCATTGCAACCCAGAAAAAGAATTACTTAACCATAAATCAAAAGAATCACCTTTAAGACAATTGATATATCCATTAGTGCAAGTTACTTTAGGTGCTATCAGATTGATCCCAACTGCTCAATTCTTCCCATTAAGATTCTACTTGATTAGATCGTTAATTAGAATTTCACAATCGACTGGGGTCTTTATTCCAATCTTCCCACTTATTGCTGAGATTTTAACATCTACTGCCATTACAAAACCACCAAAAGCATCCAATTTACAAGCCGTTGATTTCGACAATGTAATCAAAGTTAACCAAGCGTACCTTGGTACCAGAGTTTTCCAAGAAGGTTTGTGCGAGCAATTCGTCGAATTGACTTCGGAATTCTTTTCCTTGTATTCCAAGAGTATTGCTTTCCCAGAACTTGCCACTCCAGCAATCTTATCATTGAGAAGATTCACTAAAAAGTCGAGAAACGCAAAATTCAACAAACAATTACAACAACTTATTGAAAAATTGAATGCCAATGCTACATTTATCACATCAAAGAGAGCCAATGTCGAATATGGACCAACAAACAAAGCCGAAGTTCAACTTTTCCTTAAAGACCACCCATGGGAGAAAACACCTTTGGGTCAATATGTTATTGTCCAACGTCAACTGAAGGAAGAAAAAATGAGATTGTTGAAGGAATCTTTAGCTGAAGAAGAAAAGGCCAGAGCTGACAGAAAGAAACAAGAGGAAGAAGAAGAATCTGATATTGAAATGGAAGATATCGAAGAAGATAACTCTGAAGCCGAAGATTAATTTAAATATTTAAACGTGGATAAAAACTTGTAAATTATACATACTATATTAAATATACAAACTAATATAGTTTATTGATCAATGGGAATGAAATTCCCTACTATACAACTGGGGATATTATATCGATCTCTTCTTATGGTAAAACTGAAGCAACAACTTTTTCTCTTTATCCCGTCTTTTGTTCTCAAATTACAACTTGTGAGCACTGCCTTTTGACCTTTGTCAAACGCGATTGCCCCATACTTTTCCCAAAAGTTTACTGCACTTTCTTCACTCATGAGTTCATAGATGGCAAGTTTGCCATCTTTCAAATCGTCGGCTTTGACCCCAACCAACGAAGCAAATTCCTTATTACCACGGTAAATCTCCCCAGTACGCCTCCAGAGACAAGCCGGGATAGCCATGGAGGTGAAAACTCTATCGTAATCGAGCAACATTCGTTCAAAGTTTTCCTCCACCAAAACCAAATCGACATCTTTTAACGTTCTGGCGATAGCTCTAAAGGCCGGTCGGAAAATAGATAACGGCTTGAGAATACGCTGTCTACTGGAGACATTCATGTAGTTATCCATGTACGCTTGCAATCTGGCATACCCTTTAGCATAATTATAAGGTTGCAAGAGCCCTGCTTCCAATTTGGCCTTGATAACTTGTTTCAACCTCTCTTCAGGCGAGATTTCTGTCGTTGGATCTGCTGCCGTGAGAAAAAACTTATCTCTCGCCGAATCCGATACCACAGGTGCGTTTAAACTATTTACAGTAGCATTAGTAGCCTTCAATGCAGTGCCTTCGGATATGCTGCCTCGATTGTTGTTATTATTATTATTATTATTATTATTATTATTATTATTATTTGGGGCATTCGCAACATAATTATCCTGAGGAAACTGACCAAAAAGGTTTGAGCCCGAGGGAAAGGACAAGATATTATTCAATCCTTGATTATCAGTATTATTATCAATATTATTATTTTGTAGCTCGGTATAATTATTATTAGCACTACTATTATTATTAGCACTGCTATTATTATTAGCATTATTATTAGGATTAGCATTATTATTAGGATTACCACTACCATTATTATTATTAAATCCAAACAACATCTGATCACTCCCATCTTCTAATGCACCATTTACAAGATCGGGATCATCAATCATTGATAAGAAATCATTCAACGACGAGAATTCAGAACCAGCATGTTCTGAATAAAAGAAAGGTTCCTGATTATACTGTAAAGTCTGCGATAGCACAGAAGTGTTGTAGTTTTTCGGTTGATTCAGATAAGTTCCTGTAGGAACTTGCTGTACCTGAACAGGCTTTTGCTGCCTCTCTTCAAGTGCAATATCCTGTATACTTGGTGGATTCATTGGCAATGCACTTGGCGATTGCGCCGAGGAATTGTTCTCACTTGGGGTTGTAGACAGTCGTAAAGCCTGCGCTTTTTTTCTCTGCCTCGAATTGGAGGGTTCATCATAACATAAATGGCCTATACCTCGTTTAATACATCTTTGACAAGGACGAGAGTCATCACAGATCATATGTGATCTGCGACAGTATACACAAGCAATTTCCACTTTCTTCTTTCTCTTCCTGGGCTTTCCAGGACCCATATGATTATTTCCATCCTCCTGTTTGATGAGTGATTGGTCGTTTGTTTCTGTTTGGGACATATTCATCCCATTCACGTCGATGTCAGAACCTATCATCGAATTGGTCATGCCTTCTCCATTCATTTTAAACCTTTAAAACCATATAAGGACTACTTAGTTTGTAATATCCTAGCCTTTTTCCTGTAAACTCCGGGAATCAACCAAAAACAAATTTAAACGTCTTTTTGTCCCCACAAAGACTTTTGATTGAACGGTTTGGAGGAGTCACGTGAGTTTCATTAAATATATAAATATACAAAGTATTACTAGTTATATAATAGTAGATATACAATTGGAAAGGTAATGGTTAATAAGTATAACAACAATTGAAGAGGGTAACAAAAAAAAAAACCAGTTAAAGAAAGATAAAAAAAAAAAAAATAATCGACTTCTCTTTAGTGTTCATTAGTTAGAGATGGTTGGGGGTAGTGGCTATTTTTGATTGTGACAAACAACTAACCTTTTGTTAAAAGAGTAATACTTTATAATAGATGTATATCCTGGTTTAAGTAGATTCTGTGAGTGAATAAATGGGTATATATTTTATTCTGTAGCTACTATAGTATTTTCAATTTATTAACTTGTTTATATTTGATGGGTATATATTTCAATCTAAGTAAACATTTACTCTAGAAGCTTAATAATTGAAATATTAGGTTGATATGTTTAAAATTTTTAGGTTTAGACTTGACAAAAGATGCTCGAAATGAGAATAGAATGTTATAATTGATCCTGGGATTATTCAATTGTAATATTATTCCTTTTCAAATTTAAATGACAATTACATTTACTCGTTAATTGGATATTTATTTGTTACATTCGATATTTACCAATCCTCCTTGAAATACATGTACTTGGGCAAAATATAATTCCCTAAATCAGCTCATTTTTGAACTTTCTACAACAACTTTTCATTAATATCTATTTGTATATACACCCCATACCACTCTATTTACATTATGTGATTGGTATTTATAAAGGTACCGATTTTTATATCGAAATCTTATTATACCTCATGAATATGTCTCGGCATCTGAATTTCAATACATTAAATTATTTGTTAATTCACCAATAACCAATTTTCTAGCATTCCAAGTAATCTAAATTCTATATCTCTCCAACTTGTTCAATTTCTTAGCAGTTCTGGCATTATTTCTAGTACCTTGACCTCTAACAGGAAGACCCATGACATGTCTAAACCCAGCAAACGAACCAATATCACGTTTCAATTTAATATCATCATTAATTTTCTGTTTCAAATGACCTTCCACCAACAAATCAGAAATCTCTTTATTTAAATCCATAATTTGCGGTTCCAGCAATTGTGCCATTCTCATCTTGGGATATATACCTACTTTAGCACATATTCTTTGCGATGTGTCGTAACCTATACCAAAGATGGACTTGGCAAGACCTATATATACCAACGAGTTGTGCTTGATGTTCTTCCCAAAGACATGTACCCCCATTGTGCTGTGTATTTGTATATATTGATATATACTACTCTTGAAAAAATTGTATTGGTGAAAAATTATTGTTGATTACGTAATTTTTATAATTGATGAAATATTAATAAAATATGGATAACATGTAATAAATAGATATCATCATAAATTATTAACCCTATTATTACCATATTAAACCTTTTAAATCTTTGTTTAGAACAACTTTCAAATAAAATTGTTATTAACCCAGCCGCATCGTTGTAGTCGTAGTAAATTTAGTCAGAGTGCAAAATGTAGCAATCTAAAATGGGACAAATGTCGTTCAAAACGACATTTAAATGATTATATGCAGTAAAAATAGATTTTTAGTATATAAAGAAATGATTCCCCATTTAAACATCACACTATATTCAGATTAGATAAATTTATTTTTGGTAATATGAGTTTTATGCCGCATGGGTCAGACCCACAACATTCACAATTCACCTGTAATACTTGTGGTATCAGGTTCATTACAGCTGAGTTACAAAGGAAACATATGAAGACTGATTGGCATCGATATAATTTGAAAAGAAGAGTGGTTGGATTGCCTTCCATCTCATCAGATGTGTTTGCAGAAAAGGTTTTACAATCTAATGACGAAGAAGAAGTTGATGAGTTTGGTTTCCCTATAAATAAAAGAGAAAGAAGAAGATCTTTCAAGGAAAATAATCATACTAATGTGAAATTAGTACGGAGATTGCTGGAAAATTCATTAGCTACTGAATTGTCGGAATTTTCCCTAGGTGATGGAGACGTATCTTCTTATCATTCTGAAGTTGAAACTGGTTCGGAATTGAATTATCCTGAATCGGAAAGTTATAGTGAACTTGATTTGACTACCGATGATGAAAGTTTTCATGAAATAAATTATAAAGATCATATTTCTGAAGATTTATCAGTTACAAATTGTTTTTATTGTAATCAACATAATCACGAAATTGAAACCAACATCAAACACATGTTTAACAAACATGGTTTATATATCCCAGAAAGGTCGTTCCTAGATGATGTCGAAGGATTATTGGAATATATAATGGATACTGTTGCTAATTACGAGTGTTTAGTATGTTCGTTTGTGGGGAAGAATCTCCTTTCAATAAGACAACATATACAATCTAAAGGACATTGTAAAATTCCTTATGAGACTAAAGAAGATAAATTAGAAATATCCCAGTTTTATACGTTCTACAAGGAGGAAAATAAACCGGAAACCGAGAGTAAAGTGAAGTTTGCCGAAAATGAAGATGAAGATGATGAAGAATCAGATTCTGATTCTTCAGATAACGGTGTTAATGATAACTATTCCATTGTCAGACTCGATCCAAGTGGTTCAATGACATTACCCACTGGTTCTATCATATCTCATCGTTCAAATCGTATTAATAGACATTTACCAGTTGCTCGTGATATAAAAGATGGACCTAAAACAATGGCGTTGGTTGATAGAAGATTTGCCCCCGGTTTGACTGCGCATACTATTTCCAAACAAGAACGTGAAGTGCAGAAAATTGAACAGAAAGCCCAGAGTGATTCAATTAGAAGGGAGAAGTCTAAGAAAATTAATTACCAACCCCATTTTAGAGATTTTATTTTGGGAACATAATCAATTGGTTCTGATTATTATGATTATTGCATTATTGTATCATTATTATTGCATCATACTGTGAAGTCATTTCCGTTTTTTTTTTCTTTTTTTAGATTTTTATATGTAATAAATACTATTCCATAATTATTTGTATGATTAGTCGAATAAGATCTACCAAACAAAGGAATATAAAACTTAATTTGTTTCTTTTTTTTTTCAAGTCATACATAGATTTATTCTTCACATAATAAGTAGATATAACTATTAACCAGTTAACCACATTCTAGAGAAGGAAACGTATAAACCTCTCTTTTAAATAAGTCCTGTGATCTAGTTATTTACTTGCACTATTTAAATTTTGAGATAAAATTTAAGTTTTTCATTTGCCAAGTATTAGATGTAAAACTTGGCTTTGAATCAATTGTAGAAGATTTGATGACTTTCATCTATTACCCAACAAAGTGAATAATAAGAATGGTTGTAGATGTAATCAAAAGGTAGTAGTATATTTTATTTTCCAAGTATATATTTACATAATAACATAAGTAGCTTAATTAATTAAAAATATATATTCCCCAAAAATGGCCAAACTATTCCCATAATGAATACCTACTATTTAAACCATTTACTGATATCTAGGTAATTCTACATGCATTCAAAGCCATCATACTTCCTTAAGGTATCCAACAAATAAAAAATCTCACTGGAAAAGTAAAAAAGTACCACATTTCACCGAGGAAACATTAATATTCACCACGGGTATATCCAAATACAGTACAACATCGGTTACACTATATAACATAAACATACAAAGACATTTACATCCTTATACTACATGTGTTATCTAAACAGTTACAATTACAACCTCAACTGTATTTGTTTGTTAATCTTTTTTTGCAATAACAAATAAATACAATCACCAAAAAATGTTCCATTTTTTGGATTGAGGATATCGTGTGGTTTAACCAGAATTTTTATCTCATGTATCCCTTCCTATTTGAAGATCCAATGTAAAAATGAAATGAGAAGAAGATCAATGATTACGATAATCTTCGGTCAAAATCTTAACTATTCCTGAATCATCCTGAATTTTCCCGAATCTTCTTGTCTACGCCAGCATCATCTCATCGCTTCCAAAGATCTGCGTTGACGATCTTTGATCCTCTTGAAGTTCCAAAATTTAGTCACCGGCGCGTCGTGTAACCTTAATTTTTGGAATGTGGAGTTGTCAAATGGGGGGTGAAGACCCAACAAAAAGAGAAAAAGAGAGTAAGAAGATACCAGTTTCCTTTGAGATATTCTAGTAGTGGAACCTCTCCTTGGTTACCAACGTACTCTGGTAACCATTTGCTGGTAAGTATCATTTGCCACAGGTCAGCCACTGGAAAGATCGATCGGTTCGGTTGGTACCTGATGTCAATCGTGATGACTTATGCATAATCACGTGATATATTAGAAGCTTCGATAAGCTTCTTCCTTATGACAGTATATATATAATCAACCATCACCCACCATCCATTACTAATTACTACTACTTTTATTATGGAAAATGGTAGTAGATACCAAATACTATGACTTACTCCAAGTTAGCCCCCTGGCTACTACGGATGAGATTGCAAAAGCTTATAAACGACTAGCTTTGAAATACCATCCCGATAAGACTAATGATGTCACCTTGACAGAAATGTTCAAAGAAATGACTCAAGCTTATGAGGTTCTAAGAGATACCAAACAGAGGAAAGTTTATGATAAATATGGTATTCCTGGCTTGGATGGATCATACGAAGAGCCTCAAGAACATCAAGAACATCAAGTATTCCAACAACCTAATTTTGGTTTTGCACCATTCCCATCTCACATGTTTAATATGTTTGATGATTTAAATAACATGATGAATATGAATATGGGAATGAATATGAATATGAATATGAATATGAATGATATGAATGATATGAATATGAAGACTAAGGTCACACCAGTCAGCCAGGAGATGAAAATTGGTCAGGATATTCACCATACTTGTTCAGTCTCCCTATCTGAACTATACCATGGTAAATTAATCAAATTATACTTACCAAAAAATTGTAAATGTGACATTTGTCATGGATACGGAGGTACCAACCCAAAGACTTGTCGCGTGTGTCATGGTCAAGGCAAAACTGTTGTCACCCAATATAATCAATTCTCAAAAGTTCAGCAAGTGGGATCATGTAAAAATTGTCACGGCCAAGGGGTATTTGTAGAGGAAAGATGTGACAATTGCCTGGGTGTTGGTTATTACAAACATAAAGAACTCTTACAGATTTCTGTACCCCCTGGTAGTCATGATAAAAATACCATTGTCTTGAAAAATCAGGGTGACGAAGGCAAAAATTTGATTCCTGGTAACGTAATCATTCATTTAAGTCAACTACCCCATGAATCCTTGGTGAGGAAATACCATGATTTGTACATGGAGTATGACCTAGATTTGAAGTTTGCCATACTAGGCGGGGATATTGTCATTCCGCATTTGGGTAAAGACTTGAAAATTCATATTGATAATAAAACCGTGGGCACAATCAACTCAGGTGATCCCAAACTAATTGAAAAAATGGGTATGCCCATCAATAATTCCATTGTCGATAATATCATTCCCCAAAATGATTTTGGAATTGCCGACCCTAAAAACTTTGGTAATTTGTTTATCAATTTCAATGTCAAAATCCCGTCGTTAGATCAATTTTCCCCAGATCACTTGCAAATTCTATCACATATCCTCCCCAGTCGTCCCCAACCCCCTACAGACAACTTGAACGTGGGCCAATTGAAAAATATCCCTCATAATGGTTACAACAAGTCCAAATCTACTAGCACTGATCCATCTTCTTCCCCGCAAGTTATAGACCTCGATTCCGACTCGTCAGATCAATATTCTTATGCCGATCTTGACATCACTGAAACCATGGATCAAGACACCTGGAATGAAACCAAGAAGAGAAGAACGGGCTAGTAGATCAAACCGGATTTTGATTTAATAGAATAATTTTCTGTCAATCATAAAGAGCACATTAGTTGAAGGTTCAACAATGTTTTTATTCTTTAGGAATTTATTTCTTATATATTTATTTGCATTTTATAGAGAGCTTCATTGCCATTTCTAGTTCCTATTATTTTTACGGTTTATGGGTTTAATAGGATTAATATTATTATCATGTGGATCAATTGTAATTATTTATACTGTAGAGTCCTAATTTATTATGTTTAAATATGAATTGCCTAGAATTTATTCAAATTTCCAAATAAATTAGTCTTATTTGAGTTATTGTTCATTTAATTCAAACTGAGTGATGTTAGTGTTTTCAAAATCCCAATTTGAACTTTTCTAGTTTATTTTTGAATAGATGAAATCGTATCATTTTGGAAACGAGTTTGTTGCAAGCCAAGAACATTAGTCGTATGTATTACTTGATTTCGATCTGGAAAACTTTAAGATATCATCCTTTTTACCTCGATAAAATTACAGACTAAAGAGCATATCCCAAAAATACCCCTATATGGTGATCTCCAACAAAAGCTTTATGGTTGTATAGTGACTTGTCTTTCTTTATTTCAATATTAATAAAACAAACAAGTAGCACTCCTTATACTATCTCCTGATTGGATATGCTTCTACATATTGACACCCTGTAGTCTCTTGATAAGTCCATACATTCTGCTACCCCAAATTAATTGTCTCCAAATGTCGTATGTTTTGATCGCTACCATTTGCGACATTTCATATTTATATACACTCCCTAATATATTGATTTCGATTTCTAGAAATCAAATCAACTGGTTGTAAAGAACCTCGGGACGATTATAGATGAGTGATCGTGCTTTAGATCAGGCATTGGTCAAGGACTTGTCAAATCATATTTATGAGAAACGAAAAGCAACAGCTTTCCAGATTGAAAGTTTAACAAAATCAGCTTTAGCCGTTAACGACAGTCAAAAGATATATGCAATCATTAGTGAATTGGTAGAATTGACTAACGATGGGACAAATTCGGCTAAAATGGGGGCTATCACTGCTTTGGGGAGTGTTTCAGTCGCATTAGGGTCATTTGCAATCGCGTATTTTTTAAAAGAAATCATTGTACCGATTTTTGCTACTTTCAAAGATACTGATGCTAGAGTTAGATATTATGCTTGTGAATCGTTGTACAATATTGCCAAAATAGCTCGAGGAGAAATCCTCTTATATTTTAACGAAGTTTTTGATATTTTATGTATTTTGGTAACTGATTCTGAATCTTCAGTCAAAAATGCAGCAGATATCTTGGATCGTTTGGTCAAAGATATAGTCAGTGCTAAAGCTACCAATTATGTCTCAATTTTGCAAGAGCAACAACAACAAGATCAATTAATCGGCGAATCAAACGAAATTCAATCGCATATAGTGGGGGCAGATGGAATCGCCTTACAAGTCAATGAAGAACAAGATACCATGAAGGCTTTCTCATTACCAAAATTTATTCCCACTTTGTTGGAAAGAATGTACATTATTGATCCATTTGCTAAAAAGTTTTTAATTGGTTGGTTGGAATTATTCGATGATATCCCTTCATTGGAATTAATAACCTTCTTACCAAACTTCCTAGACCCTCTAATCAAATTCTTAACTAATAATGCTCCTGCTGATGTTAGATTAGAAACCGAAAATATGTTGAATATCTTATTAAAAGAAGTTAAATCGATTGCCAGGGTGAAATACGAAGTGAAACGAAACCAACTTTTGAAAGAACGTGAAAAAGTATTGGAAGTTAAGGATGTTCCAGAAAATAATGACAAATTGATTGAAGATCTCAATCAACTAGATGTCGAGGACACGTCCTCAATTAAATCGAACAGTACCACTATCATCTACCCTACAGAAGAAAAAGGGTCCCAACTAAACTTGATTAAATTACAACAAGACCAGCAAAAACCATCAGAATCAGAATCAGAATCAAAACCTGAAGATGAAGATGATATTTTCTTAAACGGTCAAGATATATTTATCGATTATCCCAAGATTATTGAAATTTTATTGTCCTTTTTACGCCATCAGGAAAAGGGGGATATCAAATCTATTGACTTATCAAATGAACCACATGAAATATATACTCAAATCCAATTGATATCGTTAAAATGGTTACAGGAAATTCTCTTGATTGCCCCCACTGGGTTTATCAAGTATTTACCGTTTTGCATTTCGGTTATTATGCAAAATCTCGCCACTACTGACCAGGAAAAAGATTATAATCTACAACAACAGTTCTTAAACTTCAATTCTGCGTTACAACAATTTATTATCCGGCTAGGAGAAGGCGGTCAGAACCCTGACAATGAAGAATTATCATTATATGGGTTAACCAAAGATTTGCATGATGAATTTTTTGAAAATCATTTAAAATTGACTGTCGATCGAATAATCAAAGAGTATTTAAACAATCCTAGTGAGTTGGGGAAAATCGCATCATTGGAATGGTTAATCTTTTTGTATGGGCAAGATTCGGTTAGTTTCATGAAGGTAACAAATCTAGGAAGGTTTGATATAAGTGAGTTGTTGAAGCCTTTGACGCATGTTAGAAATGATGTGATATTGAAAGTGTTACAGTTCTTATCCAAGATTAGTGAAAATAACGATGAGTTTTTCCGAAGCTTCATTTATAAACTCTTGTTGTTTAGCCAACAACAAGAACCACAAAACCGAGGCAAAATCGAGTTCATAATTCGGAAATTATGTGTTACATTAGACGCGGAAAAGATATATAAAACGTTATCGGAGGTTTTGTTACGATTTGATGATTTAGATTTCTTGAATTCGATGATTGTCATGTTGAATAATATATTATTGACCTCACAGGAACTTTTCGGGTTTAGAAAGAAATTGAAATCACTAGATGTGTATAAATTGGACGATTGGCAAATATTTGCTACCTTGTTTCTGAGTTGGTGTCATAATGCGCCTCTGGCGTTATCTTTATGTTTATTGACGAGTAATTATGAACTAGCGTATTTGATAATCAAAAACATTAGTGAACTGGAAGTGACATATCAATTGTTGGTTCAATTAGATATTTTAATTCAGTTGATTGAATCACCAATCTTCCTCAAGTTGAGATTGCAATTGTTAGAACCGGAAAAGAATCCATATTTATATAAAACATTGTATGGGTTGCTAATGATATTACCACAGTCGACTACCTTCAATACATTGAAGAATCGATTAAACTCAACTGCCAATTTACTAATCACCGGTATCAACCAACCTAATCCTACTGTGACGGCATCAGTTGGCACCACCAGTGCCAATACTACCACAACACCATCAACTCCAGGAATCGGACCTAACCAATTATCGATCAAGAAAAAGAGAATATATGAAATGTTGGATAAATTTGTCAAAGTCCATAACAAACACGAAGAGTATACTATAAACAAACGGATAAAAGACCCCGAAGACACAGTTAATCAACCCAGACCCGAGAAATTAGTTAGTCATACCTCAAGTTTCAATGAGAGAAAGGATTATTTCTCAACTGAACCAGATAAGAAACCCTCTAAACCATTGGCAACCCCTAGAATCAATAGATGAATACAGTTAGAGTTTGATTTGACAGGCATCAAATTATTCCATTTGATTAATAGAATTATTAGATAATTTAGAGGTATTATCATTGTTAGATGGATTGTAATATCTAGTTAATATTAGATGAGATTTAAATCGAATTAAAAAAAAGAAAACATATTTAGTTATATATATTAGATACTGCCATAAGAATTACTAATAGGATTCTAAGTGTCATATCTACTAGTTGTAGTAGTCGTAGTAGTAGTAGTATTAATATTTTATCAGCGCTACCATTTTTATTTTTTAAGAAAATCCATTTGCAGTTAAAGTCAAACATTTTACAGGATCATAATAAAGTACAGTTTGAAGAGGTTGCAAATTAACATATCTAGTAATGGAAACAGTAGATCATAATAGTACTACTACAGATCAGACACAAACACATTCAGTAAACAACCATAACATTCACACTACAGAACATTTACATAAACAAATTAGACAGCCACTGCAACCCTCACAACGACAACATCAACATCAACAACAACAATTACATCATCAACAACAACAACATCAAAATCAGTTACAACATTTTCAAAAGATGCAACAACGTCAACAGTCTAATGATATGAGTAACCAAGGTATCCGCCATCAGCAGTTACAACCGCAGCATCATCAAATGCAACAATCGCAATCTCAACCAGAGATGCAGTCAAGACCTGTAGATATACATCAGCAAATACTATTACACCAGGCTCAGCAGCAACGTCAGATGCAGCATGAACAACGTCAATTGGCCAGGAAACATCAACAACAACAGCTACAACAGCAACAAGATCAGACTAATTTTAGTCAAGATTCAGGTTATCAAGTACCTTCTAAATCTGACTATCCAGAGTTAACTGAATACGATTTGAAGTCTCGCGATTCCAAATATAAACGTTGGACTCCCAAAATGGACCAGTTTCTTATAAAATTGTTATCCGACGTAGTACATTCGTATCCAAAGAAGGCGGCGGCAGAAATGACAAAGAAAGCTTGGGCTTATGTCACGGGTCAGCTAAGAGCTGCTAATCCAGAAACGGTTTATTCAACGTATACGAAATATTCCTGTCAGCAACATTTGCTTAATGTTAACCATCATAGATACAAAATATGGTTTGTCTTGATGTTGCATCAGAAGAATAATCCTAGCACTTCGGGGTTTTCCTATAGATGGAACCCTGATTTGGGTAAGTTTCAAATCATTGATAATTCTGCAGGTTCACTAATCTTGGATGAACGTCAAGTGAAATCGATATTATACTCCGAGCAGATTTCTTTGCCGGCTTTAAGCTCATTTAACAAGGGAAATCTTGTTGTAAATGATTTCTTCTTACTGGACAACCTAAAATACATGTCTGTATACCATAATGAAGTGCTAGAATTGTTAATCAGACTAGATCCTAAATACTCCGAGGGATTGGGTGACATTTTCCAGGAAATCCCAAAGTTCGATTACCATGAAATGAATAAAGAGTACTTCAAGTCGTTGGTGCAAGCGAAATTGAGTAAAGTCTCCAATGATCATTTGAAAGATGGTAATATCACTAATTCCCATGATGCTACGCACTTGTCGCAGGGTTCATCAAAGAAGCGGTTGCTCTCAGAAACAATCGATCAAAATGATATGAACTTAAATTTTGCCAAAAGTCTAGACCATTCGGGTATAGACCATTCGGCTCAGAATATTCAGAAGCTACACCAGTTGCTGCCGCAACAACAGATACACCCACAAATTAATCAGCACCATCACCAAACATTGCAACATCAACAACATCAACAACCCCACCAATACCCGCAACAACAACCCCAACAGCAACATCAGCAACTGCAACAACAATCGTTGCAAATTCAGCAATCAGGACCTCCTCACGACGAGGAGTCTGTAGACCCTGTGTTAAAACGATCGCGAAATCAGATCGATCCAAATGCTAACTCCATGGATTATGAGACGTTAGCAACTGCTGCTATTGCTGCAATTAACTCACCACCAGTCACCAATGGACGGGATCCATTGCCATTTTACATAAAGGACCGTAAATGGTTCAATAAATTGATCGCCCTTCATGAGTCGGGTCATATAGTTGTCGAGGAAGTCGTATCTGTTTGTGAAGGGGTTCGAGATGGGAAAATCCCATTATTTATGTTGAATGTGTTGGATCAAACTTACTATCCAACTAGAAACAATATGGGCACACAAGAAGAATTGCAAGACGACGAAATGGCCAAAAGAATACGCGAGTTTATGCTCCCAATGGTTTATAACGCTTAATTTTATTTTCATCTGTATATTAGTTTATCATCACCATTGTAATATTATTTAATCTAGAGAAACTACCGGTTATTGTACTTTTCACACTTTCGTAATCATTATAATTATTTAAATTATATATATTCTCGCAAACCAATTTATTTCAAAATGGTAGACCCGCTGTACGAAGCATTTGACATTGGTCTTGATCGTTGAGGGGATCGTAAGTATTTAGATTCTGATGAATTTGCAGACTCATAGTAACTTGAACCTTCTGGAACGCAGATGGAACCTTGCATTGACTTGATATCCAACCTAGCTCTACCTTGCCTAATGGTGTTTGTATGTTTGCCAAATTTTTCTATTGATGTGTCTTGTTGTAAAGTTGAATTAATCAATTCTGCACTATGATATTGGTTCGGGAGAAAACTACTTCTTTCTTCCGTGCCCTTATTCTTTGGAGGCGGATCGATATATGACTCTATCAGACTATACGATTTTTCTAGAGCATGTAAAACTGAAGTGTTCGAAGAATACCCTCTTCTCGATTTTACTGTTGATGAACTGTATGAAGATTTCAACTTATCTGTTGAGGAACCGTGTGAATCGCTTTTGAACTGGGGAAAATCCATTGATTGTGTAGAAAATGATGATTTCGACGAGTCAGTTACCTCACTTCTCAATGGTTTTAACTGGTATATTGGAGAACGAAGTTCCTTTGGTTGCCTGTCCTGCTTTTGATGATAATTGTTGAGATCATTTAAGTAGATAGCAGCATAGTCATTTGATTGTTTCGTAGACTGTTTTTGATGATTGCTGTTGAACTCATTTATGTATAATTTGAATGAAGCAGCGTAGTCGCTTGATTGTTTATCTGAAGAATATGTCGATGACGGTTGAATTGGACTAGATTTTAGTTTAAAAGAACCAAAGCTTATTTGCGGAGATGGCAACATTTCTGATATTAGTGAAGCATTCTGTTTCATAAGTATCTCGGTATTAACAGAATCTAATTCGTCGTCACCTTCATCAGACGATCCAGAGTCTTTTGTTAATGGTGGTGGTTGGTCACCAAAATGCTTTGACTTCTGTTTGGAATGATTCACCGCACTGTGGTTTGTGCTGAAAGAAGATGGACGATCTGATGATGAAGTATTGTTGCTGCTGTTTTTAGAAACACCGTGTTGATGTAAACGATAACCAATCTTTGCAGCCAAAGTTCTTCTCATCAATATTTCTAATAAGAATGTCTTATTCAATTTGTTCATTTCTTGTTTCGACAACAAGTCATAATCACTTGAAAATAATGATTCAAATTTGGGGGTATTATATGAGTGTTGTTTAAAAACAGCTTTTCTGTATCTTTCATATGCCATATCATATAAACTAGTAGTTTTTAAATTAATTGGAGCACCGTTTTGGGTAACTGTACCTTTAAGTGGTGAAGATATATGATCTTTGCTAGGTACTTTTCTAGCTGAAACTGAAATGTCATTATTATCGTCGATTTTTACATGTTTGCTTTCTTTGTGAATTTTGGGATTGACATAGAAAAGATTTGAATAATGATAAAAATCCAATTTATAGGGTAACATTTCTCGAATTATTGAGGTATAGTTATTGTTGTTCATGAATGCTTGCAATTGATTTTTATTTTCAAAATTTGGTTTTGATTGGTTGACTTTCGAATACTTTAATGATGTATTTCGTTTAACGGGGAAGAAATATCTTTTTAATTTCTGAATATTTCCTTCCTTAATATCATTTTTATCCTTACTGCTTTCCAACTCGTTTCTGCTAACCATTTTAGCTCTTGACTTTATGGATCCTCGGTAACGTAATGAAGCATTTCGTGAAATAATACTCCCACTTCTATTCAATTTTGGTTCATCAATTATTGTCACGATAGGAGCCGATTCAGAAACTATTCTCAGGTGTCCTCTGTTCAACACTTGGGTTCGATGTGTACCTTGTTGTAAACCAATTTCAATGTCATGATAACTTTTATTGTCAAAAGCATGGACTGCAAGTTGTTGCTTACCCGAAGCAGTTTGATTTGTGGTATCGTAAATGACTTCGAATGGGTTAATTGCCACTTCTTTATGGGTATTTTTCCCCGATGCAAATGCCGATTTCAATCCGTCTTCGGTGTATTGATATTTATTAAAATTAGGTGAAGCATAAATTATTTGGGCCGTCCCAAATTCATTCTTAAACGGGCTGGAAGGTTTTGAAGCATATGGTGATTCATATGGTTGAGATATTTCTCGTTCTGCAACTCGAGGTGAGTTTTCGACTAAGTTTAATAACGGAGTGTCTGACGAGTAATTTGATAAAGATGATCCATTATTGGGAGTACTAACCTGCAAGTTTTTCTCGGGATCAGAGTATTTGGATGTTTCACTCAATCTGGGAGAAGTTTTAGGTTTTTCAGCAATCTCAGCAACATGGGCAGTTGGTAAAGAAGAATTGCTCTGTTTAGCAATATCTTCAATTAAGTGTAGTTCTCTGGGTGATGGCTTTGATTGTGATTGTGAATGTGATTGTGGTTGTGGTCCTGATTGGGAATGAGATTGTGACTGTGAATCTTCCACTTGCAAAGGCAAGTATTCACTAGACAAAGGACTGGGGATGATGTGCCGATTAGATTTTGTTGACGTAATTGATTCTGACGACGAAACTGGGTTGGTAATTGGCTTCAAAATAGGTGGTGGGATTGAAGTGTATAATGATGGAGATGAAGATGGCTGTTCTTCAATCCTGGTTGATTTGATATTCAAAGGTGCTGTTTCCTCCGACACTTTTGAAACATTCAATGGAGCACTATTATCTGGAGATTCCTGATCTTTAAATAATCGTTCGTTTATAGAAATGCTTCTCTGGATTGAATCATTATCTGATACGTAAACCGAAGTAGGAGAAGTGGGTGAAATTGGGGATTTTAGCAATTGGTCCTGGCCCTGTTCTGGGGTAATATATGATCTTCTGTTTGGAGTTGAGCTAGGATCAATCTTCCGTCGCTTTTCCTCCAGATCAGGGAGGTCAGTAGTGTCACTTAGTTGATGTTGATGTTTTGTGGGTATTGGAGGAACGTTTTCTTGTTTCAAGGTACCAGCCCTTGAAGGCAATCCTTCCAGTCGTTGTGTAACGTTTTCTCGTCTCAAAGTACCAGATCTAGAAATCAATCCTTTGGATCCTTCGGATCCTTGGACAGAACCCTCTCCCCTCCTCATCTCTTCTTGGTTGCTTCTAGCGGTATAATAAGAAGCCTCGGTATTTTCAGAATCATTAGTAAATGTTGTCGAAAGGTTGGAAACATTAGGGGAATAATGATTCACATCATCATGAGATGATGTAGAAGCCATAAAGAACAATATTCAATACTTCTTACTTCAATTACAATTGTAAATCATTAAATTTTATATTTCTTCCTATTAAGGTTAGATGGCTGGTTGGGTGCAAAAAAAAATAACATGATCTGAAAATGTCCCACAATAAAAAAAATACGCCAAATGCACAGAAAATAAGGATTTAAACGAGATAGAAAGTGATTTATGATGGTTATCAACTGATGTTAATAAAATAAAGCTTTTTAAAATCAATTTTATCAAAAACTGTTCTAAAGAAAAGTCAACCGAAAAGCCAGCCGAAAACCCAAAGACAATTCAACCAATAATTATCCAATAGAAACTGATACCCACCACCTACCACTTATCAACTCTACATATACTACCATAACTCTAAACATATTGCCAATAGCAACATCGTAACTTAATGTTACATTGTCGTTGCTATGGAATGTCAAGTGATACCCACCCTTGACAACCAATTTTATTCGTCTTTTTTAACTTTTTTTATAACTTTCTTAGTGGATCATAATCTCTAACTATTATACTACACCTCTCCAACTCTCTTCCTTTCCTAATTACCCATCCTTTCTCAATATCCTTTATTTACCATAATCACGTGATTAATTACACGAGATTTTCAAATATTTTTTTATTTTGTTTGTTGATTTTGTTTAGTCTCCTGTTTTGAACAACTGATCAATTTCTTTTATAATTAGTTTTATAAAGTACAATAGTTCATCATGGATAAATTAAAGGAAGTATGTATAAATATGGATAGGTAGATAACAATGGTTTTGTTTACTGGTGTAATTGGTAGGCGAATCGGGATTGAATTGGTAGTATAAGAGACTATTTGATTGTTGAGTTTATGTGTTGGGCATTGATGTTATATGTTATATTATACTCTAGAAGTTGGTTTTTCGTGTGTAATTACTGGTTATACACGTAGAGATGAGATCAATTCAAATGGTGGAAATTCGTATATTGCTACGAGACTGTACTGAGTTGAATAGTGAGGTGTTGGATATTCCATCAATGACACGTATGGATTGATCCGATTGTGAGGTTATTAAATCGCGGCGAAATAGCTAGCGAAACCGCTAGCTAAATCGTGGTGTTTGTGATCCGATCGGATCACATCTATACGGGACGAGGGGTATAAATAATTCGCGAAATTGAGTATGCAATATTTGTTTTAGGGTTGCACTATTCTTCCAATGTCTATTTGAACCTGATCCAGAGGCTGTTTAAATAAATGGTAATTGATGATTTGACATTTGAATTTTTGCTTTATTTGACAACTTTGACGTTTTACTTTTTCTTATCTGACAGCTTTGAAGAGTTTTCGATCTTTTTCAAGTTTGTAATTCTCCTTCCAATTACTATCCATTGTGTTAACTTTTTTTACTAACATTCTAGAAAATCAACAACTTAAAATTGGATGCTGAAAAATGGCAAGAAAAGTCCGATGATTTATCGGTCAAAATCAAAGAATTAGACCAAGAAAATCTCGACAAGGACCATCAAATCCAATCTTTAACTAGAAAAAACCAAGTTTTGGAAGAACAAGTTGAAAAATTGGAAACTGACTTGAATGAAATCAAACAAACCGCCGATGAATCGCATTCTTTGAAAACTTCCAATGAAAACTACACCAAGAAGAACCAAGTCTTGGAAGAAGAATTGGAAGAAGCCGACAAAAACTTGAAGGAAACCACTGAGAAATTCAGAGAAACTGATATCAAGGCCGAACAATTAGAAAGAAAAGTCGCTTCTTTGGAATCAGAAAAGGAAGAATGGGAACAGAAATTCGAAGAATTGCAACAGAAATACACTGCTGCCAAAGCCGAATTGGACGAAATCTCGCAACAATTGGAAGCTTTCTAAGATAATTGTAAGGCGTTTAAATCAACATCTCTAATTTTGTCATTGATCATTTATAGTATGTATAGTCATAACTAATGTGAATACCCGAAAAAAAAAGTGTAGCTGAATATGTCACAATTTGTCAACTTGTATCCACGTACTCACACGGCGGAAGAGATAAGAAGAATGGCGTACAATTGGTAATTTACATTTAATCCTCTTTTCTTTACATGTCCATTCCATTATTGATTACCGGTTTCGCTCCATTTGGAGCTGACTCGATCAATCCTTCGTACGAAGCGGTTAAGGCGTTGCCTGATTCCATTGGCGAGTACAAACTCCACAAAGTGGAATTACCCGTGGTGTACCATAAATCTTGGCAGGTATTGCAACAAGCTATAGACAAGTACAGTCCACAGGTGGTTGTACTAGTGGGCCAAGCTGGCGGCAGAGCTAGTATATCGATTGAAAGAGTAGCTATCAATATCGATGATAGTGATTTCCCCGATAATGAAAATAATCTACCTAAAGATGAACCTATAGTTAAAAACGGACCTGATGCATATTTCACTACACTCCCATATCGTAAAATGGTTGCCAAGTTAGTTGACGGAGGTATTCCAGCGCATATTTCTAATGATGCCGGCACATTTATCTGTAATCATATAATGTATCAATTATTACACTACAACAAATCGCAAGATTTGTCAATTATTGGAGGATTTATCCATGTTCCCTATTGTACTGAACAAGTATTGGCTAGACCTAAAACCGCTTCGTTGACACTAGAGCAGATAACCCGTGGTCTACAATTGGCAATTGAAAGTATAAATGAGAAAAAATAAAAGGTAAAACTATATAGTAGGTTATAAAATATATAAAAAGATGCCCAGTATTACTAAAATATATTGAATTTACCATATAATATTCCTCCTTGTCGCAACATCAGATGGTATATTATTGAGATCTAATGCACCTCGGTTTACCTCATTTCTACCACATTAAGACATTGATGCGAAAACGTGCAAGATCAAGAGCCAACCAAGACTAATTGGGTTATTAGATCCCCTGACAATGTATTATAGAATATAAACCCGCCCTTAAACCACAAACGCACACCAACGACAAACTGTAATCTTGTCCATCCAACCAAGATACTCTTCACAATTAACCAGCGCCAGTGTCTCCAAAACCCATCGAGATTAACTACAGTCTATATATGGAGATTCTTCCAGACAAAATATCCATAAGCTTTGAAAATAAACCCGGTGGTACCGCCTATCACAAAAATAAATATTATTTTGATAAGATAAGTCTGTAAATAAACGCAATCGGGGGTGCTGACAGAAAATAATGAAATACAATGGTTCAATGACAATTGAACCTATTTTTGGTTTCTCGTTTTCCAAATTTGGCTTGAACTGTACCCGTTACTTCGGAGTTTATTTAGGCTGAAAGGCCTGATGGATAAAGTCGGAAATTATAGTTTTATTTTGTAGTTTTCCTTTGTGATTGCAAAACTTTTGGTGGCTGGAGTTTAATTTATATTTTGTGGTTGGCTTTTCGTATTTTCTACAGGTATATATATATTTCCTTAGGTTATTTATTAGATTTATTCTTTACTAAATCAATTCAATTGATAATTTCTAACGATATAATTTCTAACGATATCACCAGATTTCATTTTTTATAGCGAAGAAATAAAAATTTTATTTTCGGTGTGAGTACCATAGAGTTTAATCTAGCTGCTTCTTATTCAACTAAGTGTATTCTAGGGGATGGGCTTCAAGCAGACATTGCGGAGAAGGTTCAACAACTCCTTCCAATCTCACCAGATTGAAGACGACTATTCTACTCCGAGGAGGAGTCACAGTGCTGCCAATTTGCAACAGGCTGGCAATAATCACACTCCACGAAATGGACGGGATTCACGTCCATTAATGGGGACGCATTCACAGTCATTCACAGGGTTAAATATGATGTACGATCCTAATGAAGAGGTTCCCTCGTATGAGTCCATTGTTAATAATCCTCCTCCTTTTAGTAACATACGACCTTTAATCTCGACTAGTTCTACGTCGAGTGACTCGTCAGTGGAAGTGGCTCCACCCACTTCTACCTCCACTACGCTCAAGTTGAAGTTACTCGGACTAAAGTTTTTAAATGCAAGACAACATTTCACTTTGGCTATATGTCGAGACATTTCCTTAATTCCTCCATTATTAGGACTCATCCAGTCGTGGAAACGAGTGTTTTTCGACGCTAACGACCTGACGTCTATTGTGACCACTGCACGTATATCCGAACACTTTTTAACAGGGGTGTGGTGTATCGTGTCTGCTTACTTGTCTTATTCAGTGTTAGATGGTTTGATGGTCAGGTGGATTGTTACGTATTCTACTAGCGCAGCTATAGTCAGAGTATTGTCCATGTCCACCATGTTTGTTGCTATAGAACAGTACTTGGTCTCGACGTTTCTGGCGGCAGGTTACAAATATGGCTTACATATCTGGATTTTAATCTCGTGTATCCTCACCATAAGTTATATTGCCCAGAATTTTATCACATCAAATATAGATTTGAAAGGTAAGCGAAGGGCTCGGTTCTTTGATTTCTATAATATCGTCGTTTTTGCGGTCGTACCGGTGGGGTTGGCCAGTTTTATCACCATGATTGGGTTGCTAAGAAGTTTGTTGATCTTGAGAATCGATATAGAACAGTTGAATAACCAAATTGGCCATTAATCCTTTACTTAAGCGTTTCTGAGAACAAGCATTGACATAAATAATATTTTGGTGTATTAAGTTTATTGATCTTGAGAATCGATATAGAAGCGGTGCAAAAGCAAATTAACCTTTAACCAGACTAAAATCAATGAGTATTTACAACATCAATCTAGAAACAGTCTAGTTTCAAAGCTATCGATTGAAAACAGAATCACTTATCAATTCCTGAGTGAATATTTCAACTATATTTTGAGGAAAGATAACATTCAAATCAATCAAGCTGATTTAAACTATCGCCGTGGGTATCAACGAAAGCTTTATCCAATTATTCTGAGATCAGACGTTTACATAATGAATATCTATACTAATTATTGTTTTTGGTAGAAGAATACCAATCAATCTGATTTACTTTTATAATGAACAATTTGTGGTATTATCCTTTTTAATAATTTTGTTTTGGATACCACTGTTTAATTCTACAAGCTGGTCTTGATATTTTAATATATTTTTAATATAAACTCAACTCTACTAGTTTAGTGTAGCCCTGGTGAATATTTGATTTACCCTGTTAATGCCTATATTAAAAAAATAAGTCGTGCAGTGGCAAACAATTTTCAAGTTATATTAAATTTTCACCCAGCCAATTTGAAGTTTTTCTTT
>JAXQKE010000318.1:0-23798 GCA_037042355.1 Candida sp. Y128-05E | reverse complement strand
AATTGACGTGAATGGTTGGTTGAGGGAACTGTAATTGAAACTGAAGATTGACTGAGAGAGCCATTCTCATTCAGAATTTTTGGAGAATCAGTTATTGGTTCTGATTCCATATCTTGAGGTGTTTCTTCATTTTCTGGTTTTGATTCTGATTCTGGATTTTCAGGCGCAGTAGCAGGTTCAGCCTCTTCCTTCAAATCAGCACTATCCTGTTCTTCGCTTTGGGTTCCATTTATCTCAATCCCTGGAGCTGTAGATGCTTCATTTGAATTCTCAGCCCCGTTACTGTGTTCGATCGGAACTTCTTCAAGCTCTGATTTCTCTTCTAATAATTGATCAGCAGCAATATTATTTTCATCTACATTGACTTTTCCATTATTTCCTACTTCTTCCTCGATTATAGGTGATGTTGCCGTGTCAATTGTAGAATCAACCGTGTTTGACACGTCTACTTTCTCAGATTCATCACTTTGAGACATTATTTTCAAATTGATTATTCAAAAAAACAATTTTTCACTATTAAAGTAAGATTATTTGTCAATTGAAAGGAAATCCAGGTATGTGTTATCAGTTTATACTCTCTCTATCAATTTAACACCTATTGAATTTTTGTTGAACTGCGCAAATTAATTTGCCACTTTCACACGACCAATTTTTATTTTACAACTATAACCAATTAACAATCTACCAATGGGATAAACAAGATTAAATAAGTAAGTATATTAACTAACTATATCAATAAACAACTAAAAAGGAGTATCAAAACAATTTAAAAAATTTAAAATTCACTCAAGGCAACAGCAGTAGCTTGGAAATCATCATGAGAAATAGACACATTGACTTTCTTTACACCAGCTTTAGTAGCAGCGGTTTTAGCAGAACCAGCAAGGTTCACTTGTGGAGCACCATTGGAATCACGAACAATTTCAATATCAGCTAATGAAGCACCTGCACCTTTAGAAGCAACACCTAAAGCTTTGAATACAGCTTCTTTAGCAGACCAAGTACCAGTGAATGAAGCTTGTGGAGAGGCTGATTTAGAACAGTATTCAATTTCACCAGCAGTAAAGTTTCTTTCAACAAAGGTATCATTTTCTAAGTTGATGGCAGATAATAATTCAACATCCACACCAACACCTTTAGAACCTTTATTCAATCCAGCTAAAGCTTTAGCAGTAGAATCGGCGACTTTACCAACGTAGGCTTTGTCGGATTGAACCCCTTTCTTGGTGTAAACCAATTTCTTTTCTTTGGATTCTTCAACTCTGACTAATGGATCCAAGTAAACTGGTTGTTCCAATTCGTCACTGAATGGAGCTTTATCTTTGGCGACAAAGATGGTGTTTCTGGTGATAGCATTGTGCATGTATCTGTAAGTTTTCTTGTTTCTAGCAGTAACTTTGGTAGCATATTCATTATAAGTTTGTTCGTCTAAGACAGCAAACAAATAATCTGGGTGAACAACAATAGCTTGAGCACCTTTTTGACCGAAACCAAATGAAGTGACGGAAACAGCCTTAATACCATCGGTTTGAATAGATCTAGATGGATACAAAACATATTCGTAATCTTCCAATACTTTATCAACATTATCAGCATTTCTATTACCTGGAACAATACCCGAGTTCAAAATTTGAATAGCACCATTCAACATCCAAGCACCAGCAGCACCTTTTGGATGACCAGTCAAGAATTTTTGGAAAACACCATAAACTGGGTTACCTTCAGCTCTACCCAAATGTTTCATCATTTTATTGATAGTGGCAGATTCATTCTTATCATTAGCAACTGTAGAAGTACCATGGAATGAAGCAACACCAATATCATCAATGGTCAAGTTGAATGTAGCTAAAGCCCCTCTTAATGGAGCAATTCTTGGATCAGATTTGTAGAAGAAATTACCCCATTGTTTCTTAGCATCAGAAATTTGACGTTTACATTCACGGTGAACTTCTTCGGTTCTTTCACGTAAGAAATCACTGTTGGAGAATTCAGCACCGTATTGTTCTTTAACCAATTCAGCTTCTTCTTGCAAGTATTGGATTTCAGATTCTTCCCAAGATTTAATTTGAGCTAATCTTTGTTTCAATTGTCTTGATCTGTATTTGATATCCAACATTGGAGTTGGGTATTTCAAATCACCGTGATGTTCTCTGGCAGTGGTCAAAATACCTTTACCTGGAGCTGGAACAGATCTACCAATCTTATCAGTAGCGGTAGCAGACATGGCTAAAACGGCTTGAATTGGAACACCCATCTTAAGAGCTAAATCAGCAGTCATAATAACTTGGATACCGGCACCTTGGGCTTCCATGAAACCAGATCTAGTAGTAGTAGAAGGTCTAGACATATCTCTTGGAGTTCTACCGTGTTCAAATTCAGTGATAGCATTGGAGGTAGCATTCATATTGGCGAATTCATAAGAACCATGTTCTTCGAAATCATCGTAACCACCAACAATACAAACCTTGGCTTTACCAGATAAAATGGTTTCAATACCAACATCAACAGATTCAACCGCAGTAGCACAAGCACCAACTGGAGTCTTGATTGGACCTGAAGAAGATAATAACAACATATTAACCCAAGCAGACATAGTATTAATGAAAGATTCTTGTAAAATATCATTTTGAACTGGTCTATCAGCATATCTGTCTTTAAACATACCTCTTAAAGCAGATACACCACCAATACCTGAACCAGAACAGTTACCAACTTCAGATACATGAACGTATTTATAAAATTCATATGGATCAGTAATACCAGCAGATAATAAAGCTTCAACAGTAGAAACCAAAACATATAAGGTAATTGGATCAACTTGACTGATGGTGTCTTCTGGAATACCATAAGTTTTAGCGTTCCAACCAGTTGGAATTTGACCGGCAACTAATCTATCAAATCTCAAAGCTTTTGGAATGAATAAAGTAGCACCTTTCAAAATCTTAACAGTATATTCACCAGACTCTGGAAGTTCAAAGATTTCACATTTGTCTTCATGTTGTAATTTATATTGTTCGGCAGTTTCTTTAGAAGTTTCGAAAGTTTCTAAATCATGTTGAATAACAACTTCTTGGATGAATTGTTTCTTCTTTGGATCGTAACCAGCAAATAATTCTGGTTCAATCAATCTAATACCAGCATGATCTAAGATTTCTTCTTCATATTTGCTCTTAATATCCTTATCGTCAACTGGAGCTTGTGTTTTAGCGTCAACCCAACCGGAATATGCTTTACCTTTCAAGTTACCATTATGATATTTGATTAATCCCATAATCCAAGCCATTTCGATACAACCTTCAATCGAGAATTCACCTTCAGCTTCCATTTCCCATCTAGTTCTGGAGTTACCCCATGGACCAACTTCAGCGAAACCGGTAACAACAATAGTTGATTCCAAATCCAATAACCCTTCTAATTCTGGAGCAACCTTCTTGACTTCGTCATAAGATTTCAAAGTTGGGAATTCGAATTTCATATTAGCCTTAGGTTCAATAATAACCTTGGAGTAGTTAGCATCGACATTGTCACCATTGACAACTTTTTGTTCAATGGAGTTTTCAATAGCAACGGCTCTTCTAACTTCAGCATCATCCATGACATCCTTTCTTAATTTAGAAGTGAATTCTTTCAAGTCATCAATGTATTGTAAACCACCATTCAAATCAGCCATAATTGGTTCTTCTTGACATAATTTGACAATTTGTGGGGTTAATAAACCTAAAATGTTGAAAGCCATTTCCTTTTGAGAGAAAGTTCTAACACCTAATTTTTCGATACCTTCAGCAATGATGTTGTTAGCACTCATTAAACCAGTACCTCTAGTCCAACCAATGATAGCACCACAAATGGTCAATTTTTGACCCCAATCTTCAGAGTACCATCTGTTGAATAAGGTTTCTAAAGAAATCTTAGATTCAGAATACAAACCATCAAACCCGAAAGTACCATGGTTTGGAGACATTGGTAAGATACATTGAGCTGGTCTAGTATCAGTAGTCTTTCTGGCTTTAACAGCACCTAATAATCTGATCAAATTGGTCAACATAATTCTGTGGGCAAATTCAGATCTAGAATCAATGTTATCAATACCATTACCATTTTCTGGAATAGCAGCAAATGGAATAACAGCATCCAAATCCCAACCTAAACCACCTTTCTTTGGTTCATCATAAATATAGTTAACTAAAGATTCAACATCTTGTTTGGAACCTTGGTTGAAAGGAACAACAATTAAAGTAGAACCAGTACCACCATATCTTGAATACATTGATTGGTAATATTCCGTGACTGACTTGGAGAATCTAGAAGTAGTAACAATAACTTTAGCACCACCCGAAATCAAACCTTGTAAAATTTCGGCACCAATAGATCCAGCACCAGCACCAGTAACTAAAACGTATTTATCTTTGAAAGTTAAACCGTTAATAGCACCTGATTCCAATCCATCCAAATACATGGAACTTAATTTTCTGTCATAATCCCAACCATCTTTGAATTTTCTTTGAATGTGTAAGAATGGAACAGTTTCAGGTGGAACGGTTGAAGAAACAGGTTGTAAGATAGATTGTCTGTCTGGTAAACTAGCAATTTCGTCGTCATCGGAAGCAGTAGAAGCCTCTTCTTCGTCGGTTGAAGAACCGGTGGAAGTACCACCCAAGATAGACTTAGCAGTATGTTTGGTTTCAATTGCTGGGTTTGATTCAACAAAAGAAATCAAAGAATCGTATAATTTTTGGAATTCAGTCTTGGAAGAGTGAGAAGCAACTTGTTTAGAAATAGCTTTGTAGACACGAGACAAGTCTTGTTGAATAGTTGAGTGGTTTTTGTTTTTGGTTAATTCACCACCTTGAGCCATTTCATAAACATATTGTTCGAATTTTCTGACTGATTCTTTGTTAGCTTCTTGATAAACGACATTACCTTTACTGTCAACAGTGGTTTTTGGACCAGTAATTCTACCAACGTCTTTATAAACTGGATCTTGATCTAAAGTTTGTTTACAATTGTCAATTAATTGTTCACCTAATTTCTTAGCCAATTTATAAGTTTCACCCTTATATTCAGGACAATGATCCATATGGTATCTCATGAATTTGATCAAGGTTGGGTTGGATCTATTCATGATTTGAATACATTGTTGGATGGTTTCACGATCAATAGTGTTTAATTTACCAAAGATAATATCGAAATACATCGATAAAACATCTTGTCTAGCCCAATTCCAATAAGAATCATAAGTTCTAGCTTTCTTGGAGGAGAAAGTTGGTTTGATACCTTTGGCATAGAATTCACCATGTTCAGCTTCCCATAAATCTAATTCTTGTTGTAAAACAGAAGAAGCTTCTTTTTCTTCGATAAAAGATTTAGCACCTTTATTCAAGTCAATTTGCAAGTATCTGGCCAAAGTTTCTAATTGTTGTCTGGCCAAATTCTTGGAGTCTTGAGATAAAGCATCTAAAGCAGCTGAATCGATAACAGCACCACCGGAGGCGGCACCACCAGCAGCAGCACCTGAAGATAAAGAAATACCAGCAGAAGCGGCGTATTTAGTGGCTAAGCCATCTAAGAAGCCTTTAGCTTCACCTTCACTAGCTAATCTATTAGCAGGTTCGTTAGTTAAACCTAATAATAAAATAGAATCTTGTCTACCAGAGCCTAAACCATATCTAGTTTCCAAGTACTTTCTAGCATTGGTGATGGAGAAACCACCTGGCATTTTGGAGGACATCAATCTACCAATCAAACTAGTTGAGGTTTTACCTAATTGACCATTGAAAGTATCTTGGAATTGTTCAGCCAATTCTTCCAAAGGAGTATCTTCTGGTTTTTCAGGAGTAGAACCGAATTCTTTACCTAAATCACCCAAGATTTCATTTTGGACAGTCGATTTACCATTGACTAAATCTTTAATAGCTTTAGTCATTGGAATAGATTCCAAAGGTTTTTTCAATTTCTGAGCAACCAAAACGTGGATCAATAATGAAGCTTGAACTGGTTGATCGGGGATAGATTCAACTGGGCCTGCTGGGGCAGCGGCAGCAACTGGAGCGGCGGCAACTGGGGCAGCAGCGGCAGCGGCAGGAGCAGCAGTTTCTTCGGCTGGGGCAGCGGCAGCAGGAGGTTCAACTGGATCAGGAGTGTAGTAGATCTCCTTAGCATCTTTGGAGTAACACAAAACTTGTCTATGTAAACTTAATGCAGCATCATAAGATTCACATTTAGCCTTGATGGTTCTGGAAGCCATACCAGCTAAGGTAGGAGAAGGACCAATTTCAACCACTCTTTCAGTATTATGTTGTTTCAAAAATACATCTTGGGTTTCGATCCATCTGACTGGAGAAGCAAATTGATAAGCTAAAAGCTCAGTCAATAAAGTGTGAGATAACTCTTGTTCTATTTCAGGTCTCATGATGAAGAATTAGAATAGTGAGTCAAATCCAATTGGGTGATGTTGGATTTCTTATATAAATCCCACTATAATTCTTTTGGGTTACCAACATTCCTTATATGCACACTTTATCAACATTTTAAGCTGCATAAACGAAAAAAAATAATTACAACCAACCAAATAGTGCCACGGAGACCATGAAGTATGATAAAATGTTGTGTTTCCAATGTTAATCCAGGACGTAAAATGTAGATGGTGTATTGTATATGGATTTACTTGTGTTTAGTATTTTCATAGTTTCTTTTTGCTTGGTGCAAGATATCTTCGGAGTTTGATGAACCTAAAACGCATTGCGATGCGTTACTGGGTTGAGAAGTTGACTGGATAAGTTCTAGAATTTAAAGATAGGTAGGTATACAAAGATGTAGTATCGCTTATTATAGAACCTATTATCATGATATAACTGTCGAATCTACTAATTCATTGATTTTCTATACCTAATTGAAAATGTCGTATTGAATTACCCGGAATCAACTTTCGGTAGTCAAATTGGAAAAATTTATTGGTGATAATATTTTTAAATTTATCTAAGTTGGATATTATGAACGATACTATAATTGCATCAGTTGGTAGGGATATTAAGTGATGGATAGTAGTAGATGACAAGTTGAACCATTTGTAGATGATTAATCTTCGATAGATCATAGATTAATGTTTTCTCGTGTCATGTTCATTAGTCTATATTCTTTCTTTTTCTTCCAGATTTAATGCCTCTTGTTAATTCTATTATATTCATTTATAGTAGTTTAAATCTAATTAGCAAGTATACTTAAATCAATGGTAAATCAATCAGGTCATCTCCACCCCAGTTAAATAATAGTCTTCTATACTTTATTGGTGTTTTCCTGGGACTATAGCATGATCAATATCTTATATATTTGTAGCAAAAGTAGTTGTTGAGCACATATCTGACGTATGAAGGTAGTTATGTTAATGAGTTCACGATGAATCATTCATCAAAAATATCTCAAGTTCTAATCTAATTAGCAACTGTAACTATAAAATCGTCATTATATTGAAGAGTCGAAGTAGTCTGGAATTTGATCGGGTTTTTGCTGGATAAATTTGATTGTTTCTTCTAATTAATCGAGATAATCAGTGGTGATTCCAGAGAACATCGAACAATTGCAAGTTGATTGATGTGGTTGATTTGATTGGGGAAATCATTTAATGGCGTTTGGGGTAACTGTGGATAAATCAATCATCTAATCTCGTAGTAATACAGTCATTTATGACAAGATGTTAGATTTTCGTGCAATTTTTGATATTAATGAAGAGCAAGATTGGTTATAACCTTGGGTGATAGCATCAACAGCCTATCTGGTCAAAATTTGAGCTTGATCAGAAGTTTGAGGAAAAGAAATAGATAATATAGTAAAAATTAATACAAGCAAAACAGTGGGAATCCCCCTCTTTAAATAGTTAGAACCTTCCTAATTTGATAAGCAGGTACAAAGGTACCATTGGTATAATTTCCTAAATTTTTGCAGCCAAAATTTATGTGAAAAACAAAAACTACTAAAATTCAACAACAGGCACAATATATCGAGAAAATAAGTACATAATTGTAGTCTACATGATCAGCATAATCTTCCACCTTGATATTACCTCTCAATTACAGAAACAAAAAAGTGCATATTCAAGTGATTACTTCGTATTTGTATCAAAACCTTTCCAAATTCCTAAAATCTGCATTGCTGAACAAAAAGTTATGGTACGTGTTAGAATTTAGGTGAATGTAACATTAAAATTATGGAAGGTAGAAGTTCCATTTGTAAACTTTTAAGATATTGGTATTTTTTCTTAGGTGTTTATTAGATCTTAATTGTATATACAATCATAATGAGCTTTTAACTATGTATCTTTGTAGCTACGATCCCGTATATTGAAACCTTATGGAGAAAACCCCTATGGAATAAATCCCGTTATCATCGTCATTGATTAGATTGATGTTTCAATCATCTCAGAAATGATAGTACTGTAATTTTCATACCCATGAATTAAACGAATTTGGTGGCAGCAGTAAATGTGTCCTGCTCTCTAGTCGTAGTGATAGCTCCTTATAATATATGTATGTTGCTAATACTATTAATAGACCACTACCGGGAGTCGAACCCACAGTCTTTTTGGTCGTTACTCGGTTTTGCTTTATTTAGCAAAATTGTGGGATATTTGATAATAATCATACAATCTCACAGCAAACTCAAAAAAACTGAATCACGATTTAGTGAATCCAAAATCAGGCCTTCTTCTTATTTACAAAGATTGGCCTGTTATATACATATTTCTAAGTTGTAAACTACTATTTCGTGTGATGTAGACTATGACATCACCAATTAAAACTAAAAAATTGATAATATTAAACGAAAATAAACAAAAATCATTTAACAAATATTCTACTGAATAGCGTTTCACTACTTGTTTTTATATTATCATGTTTATCCTCCATCAATTCTATTAAACCCAATAAAATTAATTTTATTGGTAAAATGGTTGCAAAATTATTTCTCAATTGGTCGTTTTTTTGTTCAACTATAGAAATAATCACCAATTTTAGATATTCTTCTATACCATGTTTAGATCTATCTTGAGGACAGGTTTGATAGCCTCCAGGGTTACACAGATTCCTAGAATAAATAACCAAGTCACAATTACCAAAACTTTCACCAATTCATCTATTAATTTTGCTAAGAAATCAAAAGGTAAAAAAAATGCAGTTGTCGAAGAAGAAATAATCGAAGAAGGCCCTTTGTTCGATATAGCTGATGCTACAGAAAAGTACAAATCAGTCATTGAAAAGTTCACTAAACAAGCAAATGATGTTAAACTAGGCAAGACTAACCCAAGAATCTTCGATAATTTATTGGTCGATTCGAATGAAGGGGAAGTTCCATTCACTTCAGTGGCCCAGACCAGTGTCAAGGGAAGAAATTTTATCATTACTGTATTTGATCCTATAAATTCAAAACATATCATTAATACAATCTTGGGATCGGGATTAAATTTAAATGCTCAAGTAGATCCCGCTAATAACTACACTTTAAAAGTGCCATTACCTCCGGTAAACACAGCAACTAAGAAGGAATCAGTATCGACTTTAAAGGAAACATTTGAAAAATATAAGAATGGATCGGGGAAACCTATTTCATTGGCTGCAATTAGAACCAATGCCAAACAAAAATTTCAGAAACAATTGAAGAAGAAGAAACCATCTGATGCCCAACAAAAGCAATTGGATGATTTCGAGAAAGTCCATAAGGAGTACAATGAAAAATTAGCTGAAATCATGAAAGCTGCCGAAATTGCCATTATGAAATAGAGGTAATGTAACCTCAGATGTATATACATTATAAAATCACCAAAAAACTCTATAGTATATAAATTTAATCTATAACCCTAAAACACCACCCCATTGCCAATAAATAACCGTTGCTCGTACCGCTCACACCATTTAATAATCCTTAAACTATGACCAATCATCATTTGCGATGATATGTTTTCGTTGCACACACAATAGAACTCACTAATTTCGTCCGATAACATAAACCCAGTGACGACACTTCCCTGGCCATTCCAGCGCATATAACTCAACTTTCTAGGCGAGGAATTGGTGGTAAGTGTAACAGCCCGATTATTATATAGGTTTGAATAAAAGTATACCAATTGCAATATTGAATTATTACTGGTATCATTATTAAAGTGACTAACATTACTCATGACAAACTGGTTATGTTTCTTCAATTTGTAAATAAAATGTTTGATATTGGGGACTTTCAAATCGTTAATGATTGATAGTTTGGTGGAACTGACTAATTCTTGATAAAGTTTGGTCTTGATGGTGGTACTTTGAATGATTTTATGAATAATATAGCTTGACAATTGCTGCATTTGATAAAATGCCTGTTTGTTGCCAGAAATCAAGATGATGGAGATAATCTGGGGATTTCCCTGATCATAGAGTTCGAATTTCTTGACAAAGACATAAAGAAATCCACTATCATTAAAATTGGGCATGCAAAGGGGGAACCATAAATCTTCTTGATTCTGATAAGTTTCCTGTTCCTGGGCCTGGATCATGGAGATCAAAATTTTTAAATCTTCATTGATTAAAGTATGATTTTTCGGTTTCATAAAGTTGATTAGTTTGTTGCCCGACATTAGCAAGGCAAAGAGTAAATCTTCGCCTATGAATTCCTCGTCATCTTTTAATTTCTTACAACTTAGTAAAATCTTGTCCAATTTGGTTCTGATAGTTTTGGAAATCTTGATACTTTGCAAACTCGAGTCTAGTAAGTCACTGATGAAGAAATCAAAGCTTCTGGTATCGTTGCGTACAATGGGAAGACCATATGTCAATTTCATGCAAAGGAGGTCGAGATTCGTGTAATCTAATGGAGTTAGAATCTTACGTAGATCGTAATTCATCCGATTATGGAAATTCTTTTCAATCAAAGGTTTGGATAATATTGATAAAAGATAATTGTATAGGGTGAGTAGCTGTCTAGACAAGATATTATCTGGTTTTATCCCCATAGACTCGTAAGATATTTTCGAAATCGCCACTAATAAGATTGGCGATCTATTAAGACAAACTATTTTTGTATCTCCAATAGTAATTGATTGGATTTCTTCATGCAAATTCTCTTCAAACGTCGAAATGATTGTGGTTATTATACCCATGTAGCCCATAATGATATCATCACTACCATTCATAGAATAAATGGGTTTACCTGCAGTAGATAGGATAAAGAAATGTTTTAGTTTCTGCTTGAATTGAGCTTCATCTATTTTCTTATCAATGTTGATATATTGTTGATAAATTTGTTTGTCAGTATTAGATTTAGGTACATTGAATATATTAATCTCTCTAAAATCCAATGGAGATGGGGTGACATATGTATTATTCACAGTCTGACGACTTATCAAACCCGCCAACACATCTTGTAGTGCTTCTTCCTCTTCATCTGAATGATCACTTGAAAGTATAGAGCTGGTGTCGTCGTTTATATTATTAGCCGAGATATCAACGTCAGTGACTGATGGCAGTATAGTAGCTGCTTTGGAGAGTGTTAGAACCGGAGGTACCAATGATTGTCGACGTGAAGATATGACTGAAGGTGGTTGATTTATAGTTGTGGGGACATTTAAAAGCTTCAATTGATCCAATTGTTGGGTTATATCATCAGAAGGTGGAGTAGTATCACCTATAGTGGTACTATCCTTGGGATAATCACCATTAGTGTTCATTATTCATTCGCCAGCGAATAGGTTACCACTGTGTTAGATTTTAAAATAGTTGCTGCGAAAACTATCAGTGGTGGTTTAACGTTTTTGGGGAATTGTTATTTTTAAAAGAGTAATGTGAAGAATGGATAATTACCTCACAACTATCTATTGATCAATACTCTAATCGCTTCACAACTATCTTTCAATACTTCTAATTGATTCACAATCACCTATTCTTCAGTACTTTCTAATGGCTTCGCGATTCTACAACGTCTAATACTATTAAATTTATATTGGCAAAATTATACTCTCTTATTATAAAAACTTACACCAAATTATCTTCATATCTACAACTCGCTCCCCGATCATCTTATCACTTCACGATTTCATTCTTCAATACTTTAATTGCTTTGCAATCATACAATAATTGCTCGGCAATCAATCGCTTCGCGATTGATTATAAGAACTTATACCAAATAATAAACACAAATATCAACCCCACGCCCACTATCGGAACATACTGTCTAATCAACGCTTCCAAATTAATTCTCCTTGCTCTCTTTCTATATTTCAACGAATCAGCTTTCAAACTAGAAGATAAATCGGTCATTTTATCCAAAGAATCCCCCCTATACAACAAATCCTCAATATTCTTAGTCATAACTTGTTTCACATCAGCCAAGTCATTATTCAATTTATCCAAATTAGATTGAGCTCTTTGATTTTGGTAAATCTTTTTCGTTTTCTGGAGATAATTATCAAAACTAGACAAACCGTAAGGTCTAGCTTGGGAACTTAGAGCTTCTTGGGCATGACTATTTTCGAATTCCTGACTGATTTCGGAAAGATAGGAGAAAGCTAACTTTCTAGGGTAAGACTTATCACATATCGTCAAGTAAATGATTGATTTATCAAATAAATAATGGATATTATAGTTCCCAGACTCAATAGTAGCTTGTGGTTCTGAATTGGGGGTCATTCTTGATATTAAAAGTTTACATTTCTTCTTCTGTTCAGTTAAACTAGGATCGTTTTCATCGTCAACAGATCCACAAAGTGGAAGGGCTAGGCTGTTAGTATGTGTGGAAAAGCTTTAGCTTTCTCAGTTCAACCTGTATTCCATTGGTTATCTCTCCATTGAAATAATACTATAATACATACCATCATACCTATAGATCAAAGTAGACTTAACCATTATCTTTATTTGTTTGTGTTTGATTGTTTCAAAATGTTTAATGCCAGTTGTTTTAAAATTCCAAAATGCTCGTAACCAAAAATAATCATCACCATTAAAATTTAATCTGATTCAAAACCAACACACACTAAACACATACACATACACATACGCATACTAATACCAATATTACAACTACATCATGTCTAATATGGATATGTCCAACTTATCCTCGAATTTACCTCCTGCTAAACCAGTCACTCAAGCAAATGTTAACGAAGTGTTTCATGACTTGACTACTGAATTCAAGAATGCTGCTAAATCAGTAGCTAGTTTATATAGCACTCTGGTTAATAATACTGATAAGGATAAATTAAAAGGGGAGTTTGCCAAAGCTGCTAAATCAGTTGCCAGCTTATATAGGTTGACTCATACAAGTTCCAGTTTGTTACAACATAAAGGTTATTTGAATTGTCTAGATGACTTGTTGGCAATTATAGCTCAGGATGGAGATGTGGAGAACTGGGCGTTGACTAAGAGGGCGGAGATTACTCACGAGCGAAGCGAGATAAGCGAACGAAGTGCGCTTGGTGAGGGGAGTGATCCAAGTGAACAAAGTGAGCCAAGTGAGAAAAGCGACGGCGGTGATTCTGACCACGATGACTTAGCTAACTTTGATATCCCCTCAGATTTCGAGTTTACCTTCGCCCATGAAACTAAACCCTACACGTCCTTCAAACCAAGTATGCCGCTTTTATCGGTACAACATCCTCTAGATAAGTTGAAGAAAGTTTCCCATCGTAGTATCTTGAAGAAATTGGAGGACTCTTCTTCGGAGTCAGAGCAAGATAAAGAGGATGTGGATTTTGTGGTTAAGAAGAGGAAAATTGACGAGGATGGGAGTTTTTGAAGATGCCAATCTTTAGATTGGCTTTTAATGATTAATGATTATGAAGGAAATTCGAAAGGTGAACAAGATGGAACATCTTGTTTATTAGAACAGCAGTTGCTATTTAGGATATATCGCACTAGGATACCAAAAAGTGCTGGTAGTGTTCTCAAAAAGTTATGCTGAATTATATTGACACAGCTGGTACTATTATCAAAAGGTACGGCTACATTATTCTACTTGTACTGCTCTTACTGTTATCACTGCTAAATTGATTATACTATTAGCACTACTGCTGATACTACTACAAATAAGTGCTGCTACATTGGTTTATTGGCACTACTTGTATTAATATCACTACTACTTTGGCTATAATAATATCACTACTGCTGGTACTATTACTGTACTACTGCTGGTATTATTGGTACTACTAATCACTTCCATACTTTTGGTTTGTTATAGATACGTATAGGTTAGGAATAGATAGGTTTAATGAATATTACGGAGGAAGATGGTGTAGTTGAATGGCAACATTCTTATTCCTGCGAAAGTAACGCCTAGCTTAATAATTTCCACTCTTGGGTTTCCCAAATTTTCCTAACCTCTCGTTTATCTGGTTACTCAGCCGAAACTAATTTTCTTGTCATGAAATGGATTTTAGCCAGACTAAAATTGAAATGAACTAATTAAAAATACCAAGTAACCTCAAGAGGAGACAAGTTTCAATAGATAGAAATATTGATTTCAAACAACATTAGTTAACACACGGTTAGGCTAAACTTGATGGTTCTCTCAGAATTAAAAGATTACCCTTATTTTGGTGTAGAATTGTAGTTAAAACTGAGGTTAGAATATTACACTTGCCTCGAGTTTATCCCCGCAAATATACATTGATTGAAGTTAATTCATTCCTAAACCACTAGAAATTAAAAGACTATTATCGAATATGTAGGTATAATTCCCTGTACACCGCAGTGTATCCAATCTATTTCAATTGTGGTATTTTTTTCAAATACCCTTTTTTTACTATTACAATCCCAGAATTCGCTTAACGACTTACACTTTTTTAATAGATTATATTATTCTATGTTTATTATACACTTTTTCTATGCTAATAATCAAACAATCCATCGTCATTATCGGCGTATTCATCCTCATACTCATCGGTATCAGAATCACTGCCAGAATCAGATTCTGAACTACTTTCACTGGACTCTTCATCATGGTGAACAAGCCCCTCCAAACTCAAACAGAGTAAAGTTTCACCTTTAGCCATAGTACCTCTGGCGACTTCATGGGTCGATTCGACGTTTGTATTAGTAAGTTTCGATTTGGAATGGATGGTGACATCATGGCCGATAATACAATTTTCCAACTGGACATCATCTTCGATAGTGACATTATTAAGAATCAAACATCCGGTTAATTTAACTCGTTTACCAATTGTGCAATTATCACCAATAATGGTACGTTTGACATTAGTTTTTTCGCCAAGGGTGGTTTTGTCCCCCACTAATGAATCAATACCGACATTAGCAACCCCCTTTTGGTGTTGCTGCTGACTCTGGGCTTTTTCACGGGCCTGTACCTTCATAAAGTACCTATTAGCTTCTAGAAGCGTAGCGGTATTGTTCGATCTAATGAAGGTAGCCTGGTGAGGTATTATCAATAACCCGATAGTTTGCAAGTTGTGAGAATGTCTCCATGAGCGTCTAGCTAAATCACGTATGAGTTTGATAGAAGAACGGTTATTAATATAAGATTCAGTAAACTTAGATTCTTCGAAAATACTTAAAATATCAGTTGATCCAAAAAAGATACCAGAATTCAACAATTTCGTCGATACGGTGGAATTAGGATACCTCCAGGTCATTTGAGTTCTTATAGGCAAGGCCTTATGAAACTCCACATCTTCGGCCGAGTATAAATCAAGTAAAGTATCTTGAGAATACACAGTATAATTGATTGGAAAAATGACATTTTTCCTATCTTCTATATCGAGTTGATTCTTATAATTAACAAATAACCCCAAATCAGTTTCAGCTCTGGATCTATAAGCTTCTATCAAGACTTGCGGAGGCAAGTCAGTGATGAAATCACAGGGCAATAAAACAAAATGTTTACCTTTACCTAAATAGGTACAAATCTTGACTAATAAACTACCTGAACTCTCCACATCCATACCTATAGTTTCAATATTAAACTCTTTTTTTGATTTATATTCGTTTATAGCAGTAGCAATATCATCTTTCAGTTCTTCATCAGAAACAATAGTAACATTAGGAAAGAAAGCTTTTTCACACCAATCTAGAACATATTCGATCATTGGTTTATTAGCTATTGGTAATAATGCCTTAGGAGTACCAGTAGATCTAATTTGAGAGAAGGGAGTCAATGCTTGACCTTTCCCACATAAGATGACTGCATGAAACTCCATTATTAAAATTTATTAATAATCTCTATATCTCCTAATCTCTTCCTAGTCTATTCAATTGATTCCATCTGCTGTAGAATTGAAAAAAATCAATCACATGATTTTAAATCACATGACGCTCCAAGTTTGATATTTTTGTTCGCCACTACAACCACTACGATTAGAAGAATCACTAGAGCCACCAATACATCACTAACTTACAATGAGTGCTGAAAACGATCCTCTTTTAGATGCTTTAAATGCAGATGAAGGTACACAAGATACAATTGATACAACCACCACTTCAGTAGACCCAGAAAGAGAAAGAGCTTTAACTAAATTCAAAGATCGATTGGTTGAACATAGGAAATGGGATGCTAGATTAAAATCTTTTAGATTGAAGGTGAGAGAATTAGAACAGAATTATGAAAAGACAGAAAATGATATTAAAGCTTTACAATCTGTTGGTCAGATTATTGGTGAAGTCCTCAAGCAATTAGATGAAGAAAGGTTTATTGTTAAGGCTTCCTCTGGTCCACGTTATATTGTTGGTTGTAGAAATACTATTAATAAAGATAAACTAAAGAATGGTGTAAGGGTGTCACTTGATATGACCACTTTAACTATCATGAGACTCTTGCCCCGTGAAGTTGATCCTTTAGTGTACAATATGACCACTTTCGAACCAGGTGAGATCTCTTTCAATACTGTTGGTGGTTTAACTGATCAAATTAGGGAATTAAGAGAAGTTATTGAGTTGCCCTTGAAGAATCCAGAATTGTTTACTAGGGTAGGGATAAAACCACCTAAAGGTGTGTTATTGTATGGTCCTCCAGGAACAGGTAAAACCCTTCTTGCTAAAGCAGTTGCTGCCACCATTGGGGCCAATTTTATCTTTTCTCCAGCATCGGCAATTGTCGATAAATATATCGGTGAGTCTGCGAGGTTGATTAGAGAGATGTTCTCCTATGCTAGGGAACACGCTCCTTGTATTATCTTCATGGATGAAATTGATGCCATTGGGGGGAGGAGATTTAGTGAAGGTACGTCCGCCGATAGAGAAATCCAGAGAACTCTTATGGAACTTTTAAACCAAATGGATGGTTTTGACACTTTGGGCCAAACTAAAGTTATTATGGCCACTAATAGACCTGACACATTAGATCCAGCCTTGTTAAGAGCAGGGAGATTGGACAGAAAGATTGAGATTGCTTTGCCCAATGAAGCAGGCAGATTGGAGATTTTCAAAATTCATTCGTCGAAAGTAGCTAAACATGGGGAGTTTGATTTTGAAGCAGCAGTTAAGATGAGTGATGGGTTTAATGGGGCCGATATTAGAAATGTCATCACAGAAGCCGGGTTCTTTGCCATTAGAGATGACAGGGATTATATTATCCAGAATGATTTGATGAAGGCGGTAAGGAAGGTGGCCGATGTGAAGAAGTTGGAAGGGAAGTTGGATTATGAAAAATTATAGAATCGCGAAGCGATTCCAAAGTAAGATGATCGCGAAGCGATTATTAGAATTTAGTGTAGCATAGATCGCGAAGCGATATTAGAAAGTATTGAATATACGATCGCGAAGCGATAGAAAGTATCGTAGAATAGATCACGAAGTGATGGTTGGAATGTATCGAAGAATATACGATCGTGAAGTAATTAGTTTCGTAGAAAGTATGTTCGTGAAGTGATTAGTATTGAAGAGTAGACTACCGTGACACAATTATGAGCACACAAAATCAACTAGTTTGGCTTTACCATGTAAAACACATTTTGTAGATTCTTGTGTTCAAGTTTACTTTCAATATTATATTATATTTATTATATACATGTATGACGTAGTGTATTAATACATAACCCTCCTTGGTTCATTTAATTACCAGAGGAGACTTCTTGATTGTTCTCATTTTCAGCAATCTTTTCCATGGTTTTTTTGAAATCAGGAATTTCACTCTTAGAAAGCGATTCCAAATGTCTTAACATATTAGGATCATCAATAGTGTTAAGATGTTCGGCGATTCTGGTACCAATATAATCTTGTACTTCCTCGGTCAAAGGTTTAAGAACCTTGGCTGGTTTTTGTGCTTGTTTGGCCAAGTATATCTTTTGTTCTTTGGTCAATGGCATTTCGGGTGCGTTCAACCTACTAACGTGTAATTCGGTCAATACCCTTGATTTATGTCTCGAATGAGGGTTTCTCAATTCATTAATGACTCCTTCAGGTAAAGGAGATTTGCCAAGAGTTTGTAATTCCCAAGTTTTTTCAAAGACGACTGGTTCAATAGTACTCAATTCACCATCTTCCAATTCAGAGGGTGGGTTTGGCCATGGAATCTCTATAGACTCATGATGCTTTATATATCTTCTTGGTATCCATTTTTTGTATCTATCATCATAATATTTATCTTTAAGCACAACTTCATCAGCTACCAAGTAAGTTGGTTTTCCATTTTCATCTATATCTTTACCAACTAATTTTACATGGGACAAAGGAGTGTAAGAAGGATAGTCAACATAATGACTTGCTTGCACTTGAAGATGTCTACTTTTGGGAATCAACTTCTTGGTATTTACATTTGCCAATAATACGGCATTGTTATTGGGTGAGTATTCGAAAACAGTGGTGATTTCACCCTTTTTCTCCCCTTCAGCAATATATGCATAATCTCCACTAGCAATACCTACCTCTATACCGGTCTTTTGGTCTCTTCTTTTATTGATCTGTGGTAAAGGTTTCTCATCAAAGGTGGGTAATGCGTACATTTTAGTCATTCGATTGAGATAAGCTTCCTTTAAGGGTTTGGTCATCTTGTCCAGATCCTTTTGGAACCTCTTCAAGGCATTATTCCACGACATGACTGTTGGTTAACTGGTTACTTTACTCTAATGAAAATAGCTTGAAAAATTAATGAAAAATATTTTCGTGCCAAAATCAAAATTTCCAAAATGTTTTGCAACCAAATGGTTGCAGCAATAGCAGTTGAAATGGGGACCAAGAGACTGAACATTTAGTATATATATAACTCTAATCTACGTAGAATATCTCCGATTTGAAAAATTTCAATTTTTTTTCTTGAAAACTGATGATTTTGGTGATGACGGGTATGAAATAATTCAGTAAAGAATAACCAATGCCAGATATATCCATTCAAGTCTTAGACCATTTTGAAACATTCAATTGATCCTTATAATTTTAGCACAATAATTATTTGTTTCATAGCTCCCCTACTCAAATTACCCCCATGGTAGAATCTGAGAAAATACCACTTTACAAAAACCAAGAGCTTATATTGATGATTGCTTCAAGTTTGTGTTGTCAAATGATTAGCCACTTTGTGAGTACTTCATGAGTACTGATGACTTCTAGCTAAAAGATCTGCATTGTAAACCTAATTAATAAACTTGTAGCTTATCAGTATTATCTAAAATAACTCCATATGATTATTTTTATCATATCTTATTACAAAGGTAAATGATTTGTATTTTAGTTAATATCTTAAAATCTCTACTATTCAAATTCAAATCTTATAACAAACCGGGGGCTTTCATAAGTAATTTCATTTCATTAGGGTTAGAAATATAAGTTTAGAAAGCCACATTTTTAAGCAAATAATACAATATAAAAATATACTTATAAAATATATGCTACTATAAAATAGAATTACTGAAGTCTGAGTTGTATTGGGATAGACTCGTCCTCTTCTTGACATCTACAGTTACATGAATATGTTAGCAATATGCCGTTTCTCAGTCTAAATTTTCATTCAACTAGTCCACATATATTATAATACAAATAATTTTACTCTATTAATTACTTATCTAGTTGACTAAAGTCAACTAATCAGGAAATTTATTCAGTGCAAATTTTAATAAATTCGTCTTCATTAACTAAAGTGTTAGTAGAAAGAAATGAGAAATAAAGAAGCCAAGTTTCAAATAAAAGAAGCTACGCTTCGAGAAAAAGAATTGAAGCTGCCAAATAAAAAGCTACGCTTCCGAGAGGAGGATAAATCCTCCTCCAGCCCCATCCAAAATACATACTCTCTCCATCCTCATCCAAATCAAACTCATCAATCATGGCCCTCAACTCATCATCAGTTAATGATTCCCCCAACTCTTTCGCGACTCTCCTTAAATTCCTCAAACTGATCTTCCCAGTATTATCATCATCAAACAACTTAAACGCTCTTTTAATCTCATCCAACGGATCTCGATTAACAATCATTTCTCCTACAGCCTGGAAGAAATTCTCATACGCAATCAAATTCTCATCTTCAGTATCATAATCACGTATTATATCCAACACTTCTCGTTTAGATAAATCAAACCCTAGAGCTCTGAAAGCCACTTTCAATTCATGGTAATCCAACTTCCCATCATTGTTCATATCAAAGAGCGAAAACGCTTCTCTGATTTCCTGTTTCTGTTCATTTAATAGTTCCAGTTTTAAGTTCCCCAATCGTTTGTTTCTGTCTATAGCATTGGTGGAGCTATTGGGATCCTGTGATGCCTTTCTATTGTAGTTGTAACTCGCCATGACCTGTAAATTTGTTTGGTTGTTTCTAGCTTTACTGTTTAATTTGATTTTATCTCAATCGCGCTATTTTCAAAACATTGAAGCGGCTGGCATCTAATTTGAACCAAAACTACAAGGAACTAGTTTGTGGGTAGAACTTGAGCTTTTCTTATCTTAATACAATTGTTGCTGAACTCGGTGATTCTCATGGTATGCCATTTCAAATTGGGCAGATAGTTGTTGTGAAAGGTGAAACTGGGGTTATACGCTTTATTGGTACTACTCAATTTGCTACTGGTACTTGGTATGGTATTGAATTAGATACTGCTATTGGTAAGAATGATGGTAGTGTTAATGATGTTAGATATTTCAATTGTAGTAAACTAGGGAATCATGGGATTTTTGTTAAGGAGAATTTGTTAGAACCAAGGAAAGATGTGTCTAAAGACAGAGTTGTTACTCAAAGGTCAAGAAATTCAGATTCAACAATTCTGGATTCAGATATACGTTCACCAGATTCTAAATTACATGTAATCATCGAAAGATTACAATCCAAATTAAAACATGCTACTGATGATATCAAGGTGTATCATCAGAAACTAAAAGAATTGGATAATGCTAGGTCGATTGATCAGGATAAACTTTATTCTTTGGAGTCTCAGTTAGAACGAGTTTCCCTAGATAGGGATTTCATTTCCGATTCGTATGAACAGATCCATACAAAGTTGGAAAGTTTACAGGTGCAATATGATGATTTGAAGTATGATTATCAGATATTACAAGAGGAAGTGGAGTTAAATAAACAAATTGAGTTGGAAGTTAAGGATGCGCTAAATGATTCCGATTCTTCTGAAGTTCATTTGATCTTGACGAGGAATAAACAGTTGGAGGTTGCTCTAGTGAACTTACAAGCAATGATTGATTCAACGGAGTTGAATATGAAGAAAGAGATACAAGAGTTGAAAGAAAAGGTAGCAACGAATAAGAAGTTGGAAGTAGATTATCTGGAAATCTCGGCCAAGTTGGACTCGGCTAATAAAGTTATCGATTCCCTCCAAATTCAATTAGAGTCAACTCTAGATTCAGAAAAAGTGATTGAACATTTCACTATTGAAAATGAATCCCTACATGCGGAGGTTGGCAAGTTGACCAGGACTATTGATGAGCTTAATGAGTTGCATGAATTGGATAGATCGTTAGAGGAAAATCAACAAGTTGTGGAGGAACAGCTTAGGCTGGATATAAAGGGTTTGCAGGATATGATCAAGTCTGATAAGGAGACGATCGAGTCGTTGAAAAACAAGAATAAGTATATCGAATCGAAAATGGAGTCTTTAAAAAGTATGCCAGAAATAAAAAGTGAAGAATCACTGGTTGACGAAGACCTTCTCACGGAGTTGAAGAAGTATAAGGCGACCAGTATTGCAGACTCAATCGATCGTCAACTTGCAGAGTCGAAACTAGAAATTCTTGCTGAGAAATTGAGTTTATTAGGCAAGTCTCCAAAATTTGATCATATATTTCAGCTCATCTTCCAGTTAAACCTTTGCGGCAAATATATTGGCATTATTACTAGCAATCTTGACAGATTGCAATTGATTTCGTTCGAGTTTCATAAATTACAATCCCATTTAACATTGTTGCAATCCCTCTGTGAAGTACATTATTCGAGACAAGAATTTAGCTCGGTGTTTACTGACATTGTAACCACACTTAGTGACTACCTTCTCATTACCATTGGTAAGGTTAAAGATTCCAATCTTTATGGAATCGACCTTGAGCCAATAAATAAGTTTATCGAAAAGCTGTCAACATTGGCGCTTTTCCAATGGGATTTTATTGGTGAAAATATGGCCTTTTCAAGATTTTCGTTGGAATTGATGACGGGAGAATTGCGTGCCTATGCTTATATTGTCCATGAAATTCGAACCCAATTATACGATACCCAGAAAGAAGTGGAATTGATGAACAAATATTCGCAAGTTTCAAATATCATTAGTGACATTGAGAAAGATGTAGCTGGAAATTTGACACTTTCGAGGGAGAGTGACGAGAATATGCTAATTGATGAATTGGACCTTCGAGCTTTAGTGAAGAATAGCAAGATATCTTATGCAATTATATCGCGAGTCTGGGGTAATTCAAAGTCGAGTGAATTATTGGATGTAGCTAGTTTATTATCGGATGACGAAGGTATGAGTCTTTTACACGAAATTCCTGATGTTGTCAACAATTACAGGACACATTCTAATTTTTCCTGGAAAAGCGATAATACAGTTTATCTATCTGTCTACAATACAGTTGATGAGGATGAAATTGAAGTTGCCAAAGAAGTTCCAGTAGTGGATCCAGAATTACAAGGAAAATATGATGCGTTGACTGAAGAACTTGTTGAGAAGCAGCAGAAAATTGAAGATTTTGAGTTGAATATATCACTTTTACAATCAAACATGCAAAATATTGAGGACCAACGACTAAAGCAGCTTGCGCAATTGCAAAAACAATTTCAAGAAACTAAGGCATCTCATGACAATGATAAGGTTATTATTGAAAATTTGATGAAGGAAAATGAAAACCTTCAAACTGAGTTGAAGGATATGCTAAAATCAAATTCGATATTCGATATGAAATCGTTTGAAAATTTAGATTCGGAAAATCGGAATATTGAGAAATTAGCCATAGTGGAGGAGATGGTAACCTTGAGGAAATTGGTTTTAGTCAACTTTGAAAAGGGTAATATTGTAAAAGATGACTTTGCTTGGTTGGACAAGCCGTTGCTAGACCCAATGTCTTTCAATATACAACATGAAGTTACTGCATTCAAGCGCTCTGGAAGAATGATTCGTGATTTGGCGATAAATACCCGACTTATCAAGCTTCAAAAGCATAAAACTTGGCAGCCACGTAAAGACTCACCCAAATATTACAATCTACAATTAGAAGAACAAATGTCAAACTACAAAGCACAACAAGCCCAATGCTTCAAATAGAAGACGGTAAATATTTACAGTTTATACTTAATTAATCATCAAAATCAGTATTCTCCTCTTCATCATTTTCTAATTTCCGGGGCCATTTGCTGGCAATATCAATATGTTCAGCTGGATAAAACCATTCTAGTATTGTCAAGAT
>JAXQKE010000317.1:0-23951 GCA_037042355.1 Candida sp. Y128-05E | reverse complement strand
GATGGTGGTGAAGATGCCCAGAATGTTCCGTACTATCCTTTGATTCAAAATAATAGAGAGGTAGATATAATATTTGGCTTTGATAATTCTGCCGATACTCCGGAGAATTGGCCGAATTGTACATCGATTGTTCATACTTATTTGAGACAATTTGCTAAACAAGGTAGGGGCACCCCATTCCCATATGTACCAGATGTCGATACATTTGTTGAAGATGAAATGAACAAACGAGCATACTTTTTTGGTTGTAATTCATCTGATTTTGATATATTACTCGATTATCATAATAATTCAAACATCAATGCTACTGATATTCCTTTGGTGGTCAATATACCAAATAGTTATTATTCTGGTCAGTCAAATACTTCTACTTTTCAAATGTCATATGATGAAGACGAGAAAGCAGAGATGTTTAGAAACGGATTTGAGATATCTACTAGAGGTAATTTTACTGATGATTCCAATTGGGCCAAATGTGTTGGATGTGCAATTATAAGAAGATCGCAAGAAAGATTAGGTATTGAACAATCTGATGAATGTAAAGACTGTTTTGATGAGTATTGTTGGAGAGGTCTGGCTGCAGATGCTGCATATGATGCTGACTTCTCTAGTTTTGTCACATCTGCTGGTATTGATATTGGGTCTCCTCTGGAATCAAGTAGTCCATCTGCCACTAGTTCTACCTCTAGTTCTGGTACCACCTCTAGTTCTGGCTCTACCTCATCAGAATCAACCAGTGCATCTAGTTCTTCTTCTGATTTGGGAAATAAAATATTTTTCAATTTTAGTAAAGGGTTAACAATTATTTCAATTATTATATCAGTATTGATACAATGATACCTTCATCTCTAAGTATATTCTATAGGTTTTAATGGGTTTATTAGATTTTGCAGTTATAAATTTTGCAACATTATTTTCTCACGTGAGGCATCGCATAGAAATATGTAAAACTTTGTTAGAAGGCCATATAAACTACTACACTAATACACATTATATTGAAGTTCATAGAATGGTAAAGTCCTATGATCGTTATGAACAAGAGAAATGCTTTGGTGTGATTACTTCACAATCTAATATTGTGTGGTTACCTCCATCTGCTTCACAATCTTCAAAATCAGTTGGAAGAGCATTGACCTCAGGTTTAGAAGAAATTATAATATGGGATATTAAAACAGGGGAAATCATACATAAATTAAGAGATGGCTTGACTCCTGGTGCTTCCAACGCTCCAACTGCATCTCCACCTTCTCCAATAACTTTTTTGGCGTATCATGAAGCTACAAATATTATCGCAGCCGGTCATGCTGATGGGTCTATTAAAGTATGGGATTTGACTTCAACTTCGGTTATTTTAACCTTTCAAGGTCATAAATCATCTGTTTCATTATTGAAATTTGACAGAACTGGTACAAGATTAGTTTCAGGTTCTTCTGATTCTAGTGTTATCATGTGGGATTTAGTTTCTGAAGAAGGTTTATACAAATTCAAAGGTCATAAAGGTCAAATTACTGGGTTAACTTTTTTAACTGAAAATCAAGATCAATTAGCCGATGATGATATGGAAGATTATCTTTTGACAACTTCAAAAGACGGTTTAATCAAATTATGGGAATTGAAAAGTCAGCAATGTATTGAGACCCACTTGGCCCATACCAACGAATGTTGGTCTATGGGAATTAACGAAGATCGAGATATGGTTATCACCAGTGGTAACAAAGATCAAGTTAAAGTATGGTCAATCGATTTAACTAAACCCGATCAACAAAAAGTTTACGAACGTGGTTCGTTTGAAAAAACTTCTAAGGCTAGATGTAATGACATTCAATTTAAATCAATCAAAGATGCCAATTTATTCTACTTGCAAAATTCCGATCGTTCGATCGAAATTTTCAGAATCAGATCTGACGAAGAAATCAAAAAGGGTATAACCAAAAGAACTAAACGATTACTGGAAAAGGGTTACGATGAAGACGAAATCTTGCAATCAATCACAGAATCCGAAATATCCATGTTAATAACCCCCTTCACAACTTTGAGACTACTGGCTAAAATCAAATCAATCACTTGGTTAGCAAATTCAAACAAAAAACTCGATTTATTAGTTTCATTGACCAATAATACCATCGAATGTCATAATATCCCCATACCCGAACAAATCAAGAAATCTCAACCAAACGATATACATTCCATTAAAAACCATGCAATCGATTTATTGGGTCATAAAACTGATATCAGAACCATGGATATTTCTTCCGATAATAAATTATTAGCCACTGCATCAAATGGTGAATTGAAAATCTGGAATATCAAAACCAATAATGTTATTAGAACTTTTGAATTGGAAAGTGGCTACGCGTTATGTTGTAAATTCCTTCCAGGTGACACTCTTATTGCTTTAGGTTTCAAAAATGGGGACTTGGAGTTGTACGATTTAGCAACTTCATCCTTGATTGACCGAGTGGAAAAAGCTCACAATTCATCAACACAAAATGAAGAAGATGGGTCAGCCATTTGGTCAATGGATATTACAGCCGATGGACAAACATTAGTCACTGGTGGTAACGATAAATCAGTCAAATTCTGGAACTTTAAACTTGAACTGGAAACATTACCTGGTAGTACTACAAAAATTTCCAATTTAAAATTTAAACATTCACAAACTTTGGAATTGAATGATGATATTTTGTGTGTTAAGATTTCACCAGATTCTAAGTACTTGGCTGTATCATTATTAAATAATAATGTTAATGTCGTATTTTTCGATTCCAAGAAATTATTCCTTACATTATATGGTCACAAATTACCCGTGTTATCGATTGATATTTCTGCTGATTCCAAGTTGATTATTACTTCATCTGCGGATAAAAATATTAAAATCTGGGGTTTAGATTTTGGTGATTGTCACAAGTCGATATTTGGTCATCAAGATTCGATTATGAATGTTAAATTCATTGGTGAAAGTCATAATTTTTTCAGTTCTGGTAAAGATGGTTTAATTAAATATTGGGATGGTGATAAGTTTGAATGTATTCAGAAATTACCTGCTCATCAATCTGAAGTATGGTGTATCGCATTAAGTCGAGATGGGTTATTCATGATCTCAACATCTCATGATCACTCTATTAGATTGTGGGTCGCCACTGACGATCAAGTGTTCCTTGAAGAAGAACGAGAAAAGGAAATGGATGAATTATATGAAAATGAATTGATCGATTCGATTGAACAAGAAGATGGACAGGACAATGAAAATGAGAATGAGGTGGAACAAGTTAAAAAACAAACCATGGAAACTTTGAAGGCGGGTGAAAAGTTGATGGAAGCTTTAGATATCGGTATTGAAGATGTCGAGGCTACCGAAGAGTACATGAGACAATTGAAATACGATAAAACCAATGCGGTAAAACCAACACCAAATTCAATTTTATTAGCATATTCAATGACTGGGCAACAATATGTATTATCGGTGGTGAGTAAAATCAAATCAGCACAATTGGACGATGCATTATTGGTGTTGCCATTTTCCTATACTTTAAAATTATTAAAATTCATTGAAATCTGGACTAGTCAAGAGTATATTACAGCCAACATTACTAATTTATCATTAATTAGTAAGTTGTTATTTTTCATAATCAAATCAAATGCCCGAGAATTGATTAATCAAAGAGACATCAAGATAAAGACCCAATTAATCAATGTCAAACAACAATTACGTCATGAATTGACCAAGACAGTTAATACATTGGGGATAAACACCCAAGGGTTGAAATATGTCAAGCAACAATGGAAATTGACTCATGAATTAGAATTCATTGACCAGCAGGAACAAAACCAATACCAAGATGGGAAAGCCGGTAAAAGAACATTCACCACTATATAAAATAGCATAATAAATTAGAATAGAAACTTGAATATTGTAGATGGTAGGGAGAAAACTGGGTATTAAAGGAGTTAACTGTGATTATATCGTGCAGAGTTAACTTGTATTACATCGTAACCGCCGCGCTATGGCCAGTCTTGCAAGTGCTATCTCTCTAGACATTATTACTAAATACCACCGATAACTCCAGTGATCGATCAATGTTAATGCTAACATGGTTATCGTCATTACATCTTTATATATAAACGAGTCAAAGCTCCAAAGTCTTTAACATTAGTGTAGATTGATAAGATACATTACTATTATGGTTATTTGGACTAAAATCAACCAAGTACAACCCGAGCCTACAAAAGAAGCATAACCTAAAGTTAATTTACAATACTAGGACACGAAAAAGGAATAATAGTATTTACCTCAATAGTAAACACAAACACAATGCTATAAAATTCATACCACACCTGTCAAAAAAATAACGCCTCATTGGTGAACTCCGTGGTTGCGTCAAGGATACCTAATTTGGGTGCAAAAAAAAAAAACAATGATATAAACAGATAATTAGGAAAACAAAAAAGAACTGTTAAAATGATAATGAAGTAACACTATAAATTATTAACCTAATACTTACTCAATCCAACCACTTCTCGAAATATTAGTAAGGCGTTAGGAGCGATTGAAAATATATATTTAGAAATATATGAGATTAAAAATATAATCAAAAAATAAACCTGCGATTGAATGATATCAATCTCTTTTTTATTGGTATCAATAAGTAATTTGATCTGGTAGTACTACACTATGTTCGTGTTTAGTTTCTGTAAATTATGGCTATTATTCGCATGTTTATTTATCCGCGTACGGCTTATTAAATCAGCCTTGATCTCGGTCACTTTTGTTAGTTACCGCATGAGGATATTAGTTTAATGAGGCAAGTATAAGATATTAATCTACAGTAGCAATATATAAACTGCCCAAGGAAAGAAAATATCTCGAGGGTAATTGCTTTAGTCTCATATATAGTTTTTCCTTGATTTTTTGTGTCCTGAGACATAAAAGGTAATTATCAAAACATGGCTTAATTCGAGACTCGGCTATCTTAAAAACATTCGAGTTTACCTAGAATTACTGAAACTGGAGGAGTGGAGTGTGTAGTGGTCTGTAGTAGTGTGTAGTCTAGTAGTGTAGAGTCTATTATAGTGTCTATATAGATGTTTGGGTTAAAGTTGTTTGCTAAAGTTATTTATTATAGTTGTTTATAGTTGTTATAGTTGTTATTGTTTATTTACTATTACTGTTGTTTACTCTCCCTCTCTCTCTTTCTCTCCTTAGTTAATTTTATTTGCCTTTTTAAATATTTTTTCTGAATCTCCCCTCATCAACATGCCAATTAAATCCGGGACTATTGGTACAGTATTTCTACATTTATCGGTTTACGTTTACCACTTTCATCCCGAGGCATATTTTCCATATGACATGGTGGACAAACATGGCAACTAATTCTTGTTCAATCACTATATCCACAGCGGCGAAATTTTCTTAGATCAAAGAGATACTAACTCAATCGAATACACTGCACCCATCTCCGATATCATCCTTAACCCTAAGCTTCCGATTCCTTCCCTTAACCAATTATCTAGTCGCGAAATGTGGTAATAAAATTTGAGAATTCAAAAACCAACAACTTCCCTCTGTACTGGGCAGCTATAGCCATCTCCACTCTATTATTACCTTGTATCAATATTATCATGTGAAAATTCACTTGTTCAATAAGGTTTAGACTTAATAACCTGGAAACGGATATAAATTTTATACCAAAAAGAGATAAACTTTCGAGGGGAGGCGGTCCAAAAAAAACTTTGCTTGACTTTGAGTCAACAGGGCTGTAGTACCGATTGGACAGATTTTGGGTGGAGGCGTTGGTGAACAATAGATAAGAATCGATTGTTTTCGCCTCGAGGTCAACAATTGGTCTTTTCTGACCAACTCAACATTTAATACGCTGGTGAAGTGTGTAGATCAAGCCGAGGAGCAACGGAAAAAAAAATTAACTTAATTAACTAATGGTAAATCTTTCTTGCCGTTCGTAATTATCATGTCATTCATCTCATGACCATAAATACTCACTTGACTCTTTCCGGATTCTCCCTTTCGCCTACATTACATTTCCAAAAAAACTCCGAAATCTTAAATTCATATGAAGTTCCATTTCTCCAGAAACCTGTCATAACTCATTGTCTAAGAAACAGAAATAAAAATGGAAACAGGGATCAAGGTTGAACGCTTCTCCAGTTAAATATCTGTTTTCAGCTATTTTTGTAAAGTTGGAGAGTTTTTATAATCTGTCCACAATTGGCACAATGGCTTATTAGGTACTAGTGAAAGAGTTTTAGCTTATAGTTTTTCTTTATGCTAAACTGTTTTCCATATTGACTAGAATGTACAAGTATTTTTGATACTACTAAAAGTAAATTATATATTAGAACTGTGATGGGAATTTGTAAAACGAAATACTTTTAAACTTACACTCATCTTGACAAGCACAGTTATTGTTTTGATTTATTCTCTTTTTGTTCTATTATTACATTGAATACATAATATACAACCATTCTATAAACATTAATTGTTTTTATTTTCATTACTTACGTAAAATAAAAAACAATCATTAATTTTAATTAACAACTTCTCCATTATCATTGGATTAATTAAAAAATCTCGATCAAGTTTCATTATTGTTGGAGAATATTTGATTTCTTCATTAGTTGATGATGGAGTTCTAACTTGTAATGGTTCTATACTAGTTGAAGATTTCCGGGGACTGTTGTTAAACTCATTAATTGATCTGTATATCGATTCAAATAATGTTTTGTATTTGGCGTTTTTATTATTCCAATTATTCTTCATCAGTAATTTGATTAACGGATTATTAATCGTGGCAAATTTATTATTTTTAAATGATAAATCGATGACTAATTTATCTTTTTGGATTTTCTTGGATGATGTTGTAGTATAATTAAAATGATAAATAAATTGTATTAAATTGATTGATGGGATTTTCACATCAAAGTTCAATATTTTTAACCCATTCGAAATCTTATAAATGTTTTCGACCTTGTTAAAACTATTTCGAATTAATTCAATTGATTTGATTATTGGATTGATTTGTTTCAAATATATGATTATTCCAATGATAGCGGTTTTGCTGTTGTCCTCATTATTATTACTCGTCAAATAATCATTCAAATATGATAATATCAAATTAAACTCTCCCGATAAATTCTCACCGATTAACTTGATTGAATCATCTGGTGTCTCGGGTAATTTGATTATCATATTATTCAAATTATCATCAATTTTTATAATAATCTGCGTAATACTATTGTCAATCACTTCGATATTATTTTTATTCAATTGATCTAATATTTTGATTAACTTATTCAATTTGTTCAAATTGTTGAAAATATTATCTAATAAATGATTTTTTGAATTACCAAAATCAAAATCATGAGTTGGTGTATCATTCACAGTGTTCAATTTCGTATCTAAATTGATTAAATCATTGATTTCAAACGCTTTCAATTCATCATTGAATTGTAGATTCAATTCATTTAAGTTGTCAAATGATATCTTCGATAAAATCAATTTCCCAAATAATTTGATCTTCATTTGAGTTAAGCCTAATGAATTAGTTAATTTGATTTTTAAAAACAAACTTGTGCTCGAAATTGCTATTGGCAATAAGTCATTATTATTATAAATCATAATAGTAGTTTCATAACTCATGGTTTTATCTCTAGAGTTTTCCACTTTGACCTCGTCTTCGGGAATTTCTGCTATGCCAAATCTTTCCAACACTGTTTCAATATTATCCGGTTTCACATATTTGATATTTCTAATTTGTAGCTCTTCCAATATCATATGATCAAGAATCATATTTGAACAAATTGATGATAAACTGTTGAAAAATTCATAATTTAAATAATAGGGTTCGACGCCACTATTAATCATTTGATATGATTTATCCAATGATGTTGAATCTGACGGAGTATCCATATTAAATTGTAACTTCTGCATCCATTGTATCTTCCATTCTCCTTTGATTGATCTAATCCGTGCAACCCACCAATAGGTAGTCGATAACGTTCCAGTAATTAAATCAATTAGAAACCAACTAGACGGCCAGTTTTTTCGGCGATAAAATTGGATTTTAGTAGCAGTTTCATTATTATTAATTAAGAAATTGAATAGTTTTCCAGTTTCATATTCATTAAGTTTGATAATCGCGTTATTAATCCATCCTGTGGTTATTAATTTATTGTTGATTTCCATGTTGAAAACTTGTAATCTTAACTGAATCAAATTGTTTAGAATATTGTTAATCATATCATTTTCACTAATGAAACTTTTATTTTTTATATTAATTGGTTGGTTATTAATATTTTTTGTGATTTGTTCTTGAATTGGTGTCGGATCAATGAAATAAAATAACCCGGTTAATGGATTTATAGCAAAAATTGTCGATTTGTTTGGTGACAATTTAATAACTAATTGATGTGACGTTATATAAGAACAGATTTGATCTGAATTATTTTCGTCGTCATTAATATCATTTTCTGTTTCCTGGTCAGATTGTTTTTCCTGATCTTCACCATCAGATTGATTTAATGTCTTAAAACGATGATTTAATTCATCATGGATTTTCTTCATAAGAATTTCTGAGTGTTTGTTAACAATAATGTTTAGAATCAAATCAACTGATAAATCCCCTGCCTCTTCTTCGTCATCTTCAATTGCCTTTTCGGAAAAATCCTTACTCCATAACCCAGTTATTCCATGATTTAAAATATATTTCCCATTTCTAAACCATCGAAAATTTAAATTATAGCTTTTGTCAATGCCTAACTCTATAAACGATTTCCAATTTTTACTCAAGTATTGACCACACCAATAATTTATAATGATTAAAGATTTTCCGTTTTGGTAATTGAATTGAATATTATTTCTCCATTTTGAATTTATGCAAATATCTCGTAGTTGTTTGGCAATTAAATATAATTTGAATGATATCGAATATTTATGTAATAAATCATACAACCCATTCAATTTTGAGTTTAATAATATGTTATTTACAACTTTTTCCAACTTCTCGTGCGATTTTTTAGGTAACCTGGTTATTATATTATTATCACGATGAGTTATTAATGATGTCTCTGGATTTAAGCCAAATAAAAATGCAAAATCAACAAAATAATAAGGTGATTGATGATAATCTTCATCTGAATCGATGATTAAATCATTGGCCACGGTAATGGAGACTTGGAATTCATTGGGGATGGTGAAATAGATTCTACCATCTTTGATGGTGTAATTATTGATAAATCTTTTGGGGATATCATCATTTAATGCCATTCTGGTAGATAAAATCAAATTCAAATCTTGTAAAACTTGTAATATCTTTGTGTTGGAAATTTTTGGAGTTTTGATAAAGTTATAACTTGGTAATGAAGGTCTACCATTAATTAAGACCTCCAAGGATGTCAAAATATCGGAGTTTGGTAATTTTGCACCCGAAAATGAATTTAGTGAATTTAATTGGAAACTTAATTTTTCGAAATGGAATTCTTGCATTCTGAACCAGTTTAACAAATCAATTAATTTTGAAATATCTTTTGAATTACTGGCCCATTTTGTCAAGGTGTACACTTTTATGAAATCTTCTCGTAAACTAATAATCAATTTCAAAAAGCTCTTTTTTCTATTGACATCTGATTCGGATTCCACAGTCACTGCCAAGTTTTCAATCAAAGTGTTCAACTGTTTATAGGCTTCTTGGGTGTAGAACTTCAATATATTTGATAATGGTATTATATTATTAGATATATGTGGTATTTCGGGTAATCCATGTTTATCCACCCTCGGCTCCTCTTTCTTATCTATTACCATTCCATTTGACACCAGCCCATTGGAATTATCACCATTTCCGCCGTTACTATGGATCTCACCGTTGACAGTTGTGGACAGCTCCTTCATGTTTTAACAGCAGGAACTATCTCGAACTTATATACAATGTGACAAGACAAATTCCTAGTGAACTAACAACGAAACTAGCGTTTTCTCTCCGATTTAAACCCCGTATTCACCACAATGCAAACGTACTCCCATTTTACAACCAGTCCATTTTTTTAAAACTCACTATGAAAAGGTCGTGTTTTTTGGTGAATTCTACAAAAAGTATATACAAGTAAAACTTGAATTTAAACTATATAATAGTAGTACAAAGTGACATATAAATCGTGAAATTCGTAGTACAATATCAGAATCTAAATGCAAATGGGAAAAAAAAAAATGGAAGAAAATGGATAATTCCATGGAAACTGATAACTAGAAAGGACTTTCGCCTGTAAAGACTTTAGTAAAACAATTGATGCAAGAATTGAATGTAGGTATATGTGTATGTGTATGTGTATGTGTATGTGTATGGTGAAGCTAAAGCTTTGTTTCGTCAAATTCATAAAAATGAGTAGGCAAACAATCTTTGATCCACTGGAATTGGTCTAATTCAAAGATTTCCGTAACTGTTTTCCGTTTATCTTTTCGAACTAATAATAACTCCACTAGCGATTTTAGTTGGATGATTATATCTTTGATTTCTTGATCGTAATTTGAGTTATTCAATATTTCTTCAACTTTCCACCAATTCCAATCAATCATGGCAATTCTGTGGGCCGGATTGTTATTAGCTCTTTTCCTTTTAATCACTGATGGAGAGATATGCGAGTTAGCTAATGCTGACAAGGGTGGAATATCAAAGGGCAATCTATTTTCCAATAATGAATAAATCAACACCCCGACCGACCACGAGTCGGTCAATTTGCCATTATATTTCAATCCCATTAGTAACTCGGGAGGGATATAATCTTGGGAACCACATCTAGTGGAAAGCAATTCCAGGGAATCGCCTAATTTTTTAGATAATCCAAAGTCAGTGAGATTGATGATTGAGAATTGAAACGGGTCTGGCAGTTGGGACAATTCGTATAATTCATCAAAGGTATATTTCAATAGAACATTTTCCAATTTCAAATCTCGATGGATTATATTCAAGTTGTGTAAATATTTTATCCCTGATAGGAGCTCACACACCACTCGCTTCAAAATAACCCAATACTCAACCTGGAATTCAAACAAGTTATAGTAATTTAATGAAAATTTGTATAAATTCCCTCCAGGACAGTAATTCAAAAAGATTAATTGATCGGGATTTTGTTTCAAATTGACTAAATCGTCATCATAATTCAAATTGGTTAAGTCCGATTGCGATTCTGATTTTGTGAAGTACATAGCACTGGTGATTTCTTGGGTATTGATAACCAAATTAGTTTGGTAATCCAACAATGCAATCACAGTAGGGTGGTTTAATTGATAAAGGATATTCAATTCACGTTTGATGAAACTTTTGAAGTTGTTGATTTCCAATTTTGAAGTTATAGGTACTGAAATGATTTTGACAGCTACATCATTGTAATTTGAACTAGCGTGGACAACAGTGGAGAAATTCCCCTTTCCAATCAATGACTGACCGATAAAGGAGTGGTTGTGTACTATAAACGGATGACCAATATATTTACATTCTTCCTCGTCAATAGAATCGATAGATTTAGCCGATTTCAATGAACTTGATCGTGAAAGTGAGAAGTTAGGATTGGAAACATATCTTTTGAAATTTTGCTGTGTAGTTCCTGGTTTGTAATCACTAATAACTCGGGTATCGAAGGATATATTCTTCCTCTCGCCTCTCGACTGCCGTCTCTTTTCAAACCCATTGAAAACACCATTATTAATCAAAGGCGTGGGTAACTTGGTGATCTTCTCGAAAGTAACCCCTGAATCTTCTTCCTGTTCGAATTCCTCATCTGAATTGACATCTTCGGGTACAGTAATCTTCAAATTTTGAGGTCTATAACTCGGGTCGGCTAGATTTTGTTTGAGCATCATAAAGAAGGAGCAATAGATACCAATATATCAAGTTCTCTTGATCAGAACCAAATATCTCCCCAGGTTTTTAATAAGGAAGGAATAAGATATTCAAAATTTATTCTGGGGGATGAGAAACAAAAATACCCAAAACTGGAGTCAGCAAAAAGTTGATAAAAATTAAAAAAGCTGAAAAGATAGAAAGTTAGAAAGAGAATGTGTAGATATTCTCTTATAGTTATATTATCCAAAGAAAACCAATTTTATCGTCACTCACTTCCAAAATTTTATTATCTCTGCTGATAATAATGCTGGTTAAGGGTCGAAAAAACACCAATTAGGTTATCTAAATTAAAAGAAACCCTAAAAACTTAGGTTAAAACTTAACTATTTAAACTCTGATTATGCGTTACTTGGGTGTATTTATCTACGTATTCTCTACTAGTCTTACCAAGTGATTTGACCCTTCACTTTTTGTTGAGTCTGATGAGTTGTATTTATGCCGTGCGACAGTATCAAATCTCAATATTTTCTTAGGGTTACAAAGACCCTTTGCATATTTTCTTGTTCTTATCTACTTATAATTATCATTATCTTCTTAATTGTCATTATCATTTTTGTTTGCTATCTCTCTTTGTTATCTTCATGGCGACTAGTTTACCCGCTTTACTTAGATCGTCTAATTTTAAACTATGACTAACTAAAGTGGAGCCACACTAGGTGCAAGTCCACCCAATACGCGCGCTAGCTTGGTTACCCAGAATATAATTACTGGTTATTATTCTAGTTTGCTTATGATTGACATCGGTTGAGTGGTGGAGAATTATTAAGGTTGATTCAATTAATCACTTCTACTTTTCTATTTTTATCTTTTCTAGTGTAAATTGGCGTATTATTTCTCGTGTTTGATTGTTGGGGTTATTCGAGAAAGCTTTACATTGTTTAGAAGTTATTATTAGAATTTTTGTATCATTATAAATTATGTGAGACTAGTAACTTCTTGGAACTAAACTTTAAATCGATCGGAACCCCGTAGAGGTGTATGAAAATGCACGTTCAACCACTAAAATTCGGAGCATTATTTTCATAACCTTAAATCTTGAATTTTTGTTTACTCGTAATTCCATATTAATCGTGCTTTAGGTAGAATAAAGTGAAAATACAGTGATGTCGATATCAATGAATTTTCTATTGTCGATAAAATGGAGAATCAAAGATATATTCACATCAATTAGAATAAATGCCTTCACTTTGCAGATTCAGCTCATACTTTCGTATCTTCATCTTTTTCAGTATAACCTTGATTGCATGCCAACAAAATATATTGGTGACCTGTATTCCCGATTCATCTCTCCTGGTTAACAAAAGCCTATTGGACAAATATAAAATGCTCTTGAAAGCACGAATACGAACAGATCTCATCAACCTCGCTTAAATATCCATTTTTCAAAGAAATCCTTCTAATGCACGCAACGCCTTTTCTAATCTATCTATACCCACTTCGTATCTATTGGAATCGATCACCATATCTGCAGTTAATCTCGATAATGAATCCATGATTTTTTCAATTAATTGTTTTTCCTTTATTGGCAAGTTCAATTGAGAGAATTCTTCTCCAATCACGGTACCATTCATACTCTCTAATAAATTAACCAATGTGGCATAACTAAACGGTTTCAATTCTTTTTCTTGTTTGGATTTCCGATTATTCTTTTTCCGTTGTTTGTCCTTTTTGTTCTTATTAGAAGGATTGTGGATGAAAACTGGGTTACCTATATCGTAATACTCATCATCATCTTCCACTACTTTAGTCCTTTCCTCTGGTAATTGTCTGGGTTTAGCCATATTGTCATTCAAAATACCTTTCTCAACACTGCTTATATCACTCGGTTGATCAATAACATGAGGCAAAACAGGTTCAGCTAGATTTCCCTCGACATCATTTTCTTGTTCTGGTTCGTTCTTCGATAACTTTTCCGGGATAGTTTCAAAATCACTGGCATCTTCAATGCCAAACAGATCGGTTCGAGCTCTCGTGGCATTTGAAACCTCCCTTGCTCTGGTGATATTCTCTCTAGTTGGTCTTGGTGGTAAATTACTTTGTTTTATTAATGGTTGGGTAGCTGGTGATGGCGGTGTGACGTCTTCAATACTACCTTTTCTAGGCAATCTTGGTAATGACTTGTCTTGGAGATCTCTCAACTGAGTTGGCTGATCATGGGTAGTTTGTTGAGGATGAGAAAATGGTCGTTCCGCCTGGGCTGTTTCCATTCCTGGTAATGGGACGTTATCTGAAGTATTGAGTGAAAGGTTACGTTTATGAGTAATGATTTTCCCCACTGAATGTCTTTTTGAAGGTTGAGAAGTATTTAGTGGCTCTGTAGGTGGTTTGGACAAAGGAATCACAATCGGAGTTGTCGTTGATGATGAAGTAGATAATGGATTTGTTGTTGATTTGGCAGGATTCACATTTGTTTCATTTGGATTGGACATCGGAACCTCACCCAATTGGCGGTTAACATCTTGAATCGGTTCTGAAACTATTCTTGAATTCTTGGGCGCAAAATCACCTTGTGCTTGAGAATGTTCATTTGATTCGTCTGAACCAGAATTGGGATTACTTATTGTAATTTTATGTAAGTCTCCAGGTTTGTAAGTGTCAATTTTAGTTGGTGTCGCTTCAGAAGCTATTTTCTTGGGTAATTGATTAACTTGACCCGATTTATTCACTGTGAACTTTATGGGAGATATTGACCGTGCACTTGTGATTGAAGAATTTGAGGCTTGATTGTCATCTCCAATTGACTTAGCATTTTGCATCAACAAATCCAAATCGTCGGTAATAGAAGCTCGTTTATTTTTACCAAACCGGGCAATCTCCTTGTCTAAATCAGCTTGCATTTTACTTGAGACAATTTCTGAAGTAGGTCTTCTTGGGGATCGTGGCGGCACTGCAGCTCCAATGGCTGTGTTATACTTGTAATCAGACTCTTTCTTTTTTCCACTCTTAACTATTGTTGGTAATCTCCCTATATTCACTGATGAGGTATCTGATTGCATCTCCTCATCTTTCAAGTCATCGTTTGGTATGATAACTTTCAAAGGAGATTGTTTTCCTATTCCTTGTTCAGCACTCTCCACTTTACCAGAATAACTAGAGAAATTGGAAACGTAACTATCTCGTTGTACATGTCCTCGTGGATTGGAAAATGGTGGGACTACTGTATTGTAATCTGGAATTGGATATTGTTTGGGTGAAGTAACATAGGACTCTCTCTCCTCTTCTTTGTATCGCCTGCCACTCATCAGGTTCTCAGTTTCTTCTAATCTCTAGTTTCACCCGAGCTTATTATATGAATCTGGTTCATATAGATTTCCCAATGTTATGCATTTAGCCCAATTGGGAAATTGAAAAATTCGTCTACCAAAAGTTGAAAATTAAACAATTTGATCTACAAGTTTAGATTAGCTTAAGGGAAGGTGTATTCAGTTGGAATTACACGGTATATGTAATAGAGTATTGATATGCAAAAAAGTGAATGAAATTGCGATCTTTTAGTCAAAAGTACTTTTCAAAACCATTGACATATGAGTACTACTTGAAGGAATTGCTGCGATTTGAGCGAGCTAAACATGCAGACGGAGAGCTTGTGCCTAGGTTGGTAGATTTCATACATTCCAATCGTCAGTTACAGAGGTCAAACAAAGTTGTCGTAAATAATTTTCTCGATATCAAGTTAACTCCATCGAATAGTAAATTAGAGTTGGAATTATGGAGTTTGTTAAACAAATACCCTATTTTCCCCCGGAATGACACATTGATGCAAAATTATTTGAATACCAAGCCACATCCAACTAATATCCAGCATATATTTGATTCTACAGCTAAGAAATTTGAGTATCGATTAAAGCAAGGAGAAATTGATATTCCTATAGTCAACAACAGTTTGAATTTATTGTTAGATCAACGAGACTACTATAATGGGTTCAAATTAATCGATTTGACTCTAGCATCACCAAACTATTTTCAGTTTTTAACAAAAAACTTGAAACTGAAATTTAGTAAGTTATTCTGGTCTAATGTCGGTTTAGTTGGATTGGGGGTTTCCTTGTCATTTCCCCTCCCTTGGCTCTGCTTAATAAATATCGTTTCAACGTGCTTGATATTTGCGGTCAATTTCCAATTTGTCAATAAAATTGGCAAATTGTCTTGGAGATCTTACAACAGCCAGTGGCATAATTATTTGCATCAACAAGAATTGTTAATGGTAAATAAGATTATAACTCACTATGAAGAGCATAATGAAGTCAATATTCGAAACTTTCATCATTCGCGAGTAAGGTTTCAATCTAATTTGCATGTTGTAGATCAAGACGATTATATTTTGGAACTCCCTTCCAATTCTCAAGAATTGATTGCTGTAGATCAGTCAAGTGTACAAGATTCCAATAAGCACCTACAGCAATATTTCCGTCACCAGTTATACAAACGGAGGTTAGTTCTAGGTGAATTACCCGAAGAATTGATGTTTTTTGAATACTGGTTAACCAATGGTGATGATTTTGAATGGGTAGAACCAGATCAAGATCCGGCTGAGATTTTGAAGCTTAAAATTGATAATAAAGGATAGTAGATAGTAATAGTTAGTCTAATGATAATAAAGTATAGTATATAATGATAGTATGTAAAATATCTAACGCCGCTTCCAGCCGCACTGACCGATGATGTTTACCTTTTTGGATATTGCAAAACATTGAACAGACATACACCTTCCTATGGAAAGTCGGCCACAGTTCATCGAATTACCAAGTCCTGGAGGTCTAGATGTTATATCAGACTTAAAGCTACATCAGAATAATCTTATAGTATCTTCATGGGATAATCGAATATTAATATACGACTGTAAACAGGCAAGTCTCACGGTGGATATCAAAACACCAACAACTCCATTAAGTTTGTATGCAAACAATCACAATACATATGTTGGGCTCCTAGATGGTTCTATAAAGTCGTTAGATTTAGAGAACCTGAAACTCTCTCGTGAAAATCTAAGTGATTTAGATTTGGATTATAAAAACGGAATTAATAATATATGTGGACTAGAACATCAACCTAATAGTATAATTGCTAGTTCAATATCAGGGAAACTACAGCTAATAGATGATAGAAGTGGGAAATCGATATTAATTAATCTGGGGAAGAATAAAAAAGTATTCACCATGGACTCGAGTAAAAATCATTTAACGGTAGGGTTATCTGGAAACTTGATAGAATTGTATGATATACGAAATATCAACATCCCGTTTGAAACTCGTGAATTGGGGCTCAAATTCCAAATCATTCAGTTGAAATCCTTTCCAGATAATCAAGGGTTTGCAGTGTCAACCATTGATGGTAGGGTTTCCATGGAATATTTCGATTCTTCACCTCAAGTTCAACTGGAGAAAAGATTTACATTCAAATGTCACAGGTCTCATGATAAGCAGACAATGACTGATATAGTGTACCCCGTCAATTCAATATCTTTCAACCGCCAATACGGTACTTTATTCACTGCTGGCTCAGACGGTGCCATATGTTTGTGGGATGTTGAGAAGAGGAAGAGAATGAAAATGCTACCCAGGTTTGATGATCCCGTTATGAAGATTGATTCTACAGATAATCTTTTAGCAGTTGCAACTTCCGATGATAAATTCATGAGAATGAACCAACTAGAGTACCAAAAATCTTCAAAATCAAGTAAAATCTATATAAGTCATTTGAACGAAACTGACTGTATGCCCAAACGTTTAAGATAAACATTTTGTATATTTTGTATATTTTGTATTATTCAAGCCCATCTCAAGAATTGTAGCACTGAAAAATTACAAAAACTGGACCATACAAAATGGAAAAGGCTACAAATGCATTCATACAATGGTTAGAAGCTAAGAATGTGGTGATTTCACCAAAGGTAACTATTGCCGATTTATCTGACAATAACCAAGGGCGAGGAATTGTTGCTACTGAAAATATTGAACCAGGTGAAACGCTATTTGAAATACCCCAAACATCAATCTTGAACGTCGAAACTTCAAGTTTGGTTAAAGATTTTCCAGAATTTAAAGATAAACTAGTTGATTTAGGTCAATGGGAGGCATTGATTCTTGTTTTTGCGTATGAATGGTTGATCAAAGGCGAATCGAGTGAATGGAATAATTATTTTGATGTGTTACCTATAAAAGAGAAAAACTATACCTTCAACCAATTAATCTTTTGGGAGGATGAAGAATTGACCAGTTTGGAACCTTCATTGATTTTACAAAGAGTTGGTAAAGACAAAGCCAAAGAGATGCACACCGGGTTGCAAGATTTCATAACTGAAAATGAACTTAACATTGACCTTAGTTTTGATGACTTCCAAAAACTTGCTACCACTGTCATGTCATATTCATTTGATGTCCAAGTAAGCGGCAATGATGAAGACGATGAAGATGATGAAGATGAAGAATCAATGGAACACGGATACTTCAAATCCATGGTCCCGTTAGCTGATACTTTGAACGCAGATACCGAATTTCAAAATGCCAACTTGGTTTACACTGACGACACATTGGTTATGGCTAGCACAAAGAAAATTAACAAAGATGAACAGGTGTACAACACCTATTCTGATCTTCCCAATAGTGAGATTTTAAGAAGATATGGTTATGTTCAAGACCATGGATCAAGTTTTGATTTTGCTGAAATTCCCCTTGATATGATCAAGAAATACTTCAGTGGAAGGGGAGAAGTTTCGTCAGAGATTATTGATCGTTTTATTGAGCACATATCTGAAATTGTTGATGAAGAAAATACAACAAATGACTATGACGATAAGGTTGACCTTATTTTGGATTCTTATGATGTCTATATATCGAAGGATGTCCAAACTGAATTGATATTCCTCATTCAACTACTTACAATTCTTGTCGCAATGAAATCAACCATCACCACTTCGGAAAATGAATTAGCCGCCGTTAAGAGAATATATAAAAAATGTTACCAACTTGTGGAATCACAAAAACTTACCCACGAATTCAAGCTAAATTATGAAAATATAATTAAAGCTAGAATTGACCAATACCCAACACAGACCAAACATGATCAGTCAGCCAGATACGACATGGCGCAAACTGTTCTCAGTTCCGAAGTTTCTTCTTTGAAGGAATGTCAAGACACATCAAAAGTTATGGCAAATTATAAGTTTATTGATGATCTGAAACTTATACGTAACATAGATAAAAAACGATCGAATGACGTTCAGTCCAATACATCAAGTAAAAGAAGAAATATTGGTGATGACTGAAAATTGAATATTAAAATTAAATAGTATATATCTTATATATGAAAGAATTGAAGATTTTTGAAAATGTGTAATCAATTTTGCAATACAGTAAAATCAAGTTCATCCAGTGAAGATGTATCCAGGGGCAATTTCGAAGTAACCTGTTTAGGCTCTTCTATTTGCGACAATGATCTGACCACCAATTTTCTCGGTCTGGAAACGTGGAATCCTGATTCCACTGGTGGTTTCGAAAATAACTTTTTAGGCATGAATTTCTCAGTTTTCAGTACGCCTTTGTGTTTATCGTTTTTTGAATCTGTTGCATTCTCCCATAAGTTCCTCGAAGCCCATAAAGCTTTCACTTCAGGATCGATTGTTTCGTCAATGAAATACTTGTTGTAAACATTGTCACCTTCCCGAACACAGTAATTAGTTGTCTGTTTTCTCAAATTCGAAAAGTGCTCCTCAGCAGTAAATGAGTCTCCTAACGATATTGCATCTGTATCCCCAAACCCACTTGGTGATATTGTGTTAGATGGTCCTTGTGGGTTTGGGTCTGGGTTATTTGTTCTTGTGATTGATGTAGCATGAACGTTAGCTTTATTATTCTGTATTTCAGAACTAATCTCCTGTTCAGTGATTCCTGAATCAAGCCTTAAATGGCCGTTACTTCTACCACGGTAATAGAACTCTGTGCTGGTGTTATCATCTTCTTCCTCTTCGGGATTCTCATCTATGTATTTTGCATTACTTTTTTGAAGGAGGTTTATTGGTTTATAATCAAATTGAAAATTGAAATCATCTTCGCTTTTGATTAGCTTTTCCCCGATCAAATCTTTGTTTGATTCTCTGTTTCGGATTGATAATATTGTAATAATCAAACAGTAAATTAACTGCAAAATAAAGATTGCAGCAACAACTAAGTGTATTACCAACTGAACATAGGCAACATATGTCCTGGTGGCTTCATTGATTTTCAATTCACGAATATACGGAATACACAAAACTGTCACAAGGAACCTTGCAAATGGGATCCAACAACGAGATGAAGTCCAGGATAATCCAACAAAATATGGTCGAATCAAAAATAACAATAGTAAATCCACAAATTCAAATATAATAAGTAGAATGACCTGGACGAATCCATACTGTTGTAATGCTCCTATAACTACTGATTTGAGCGCCATCATAAATAAATCGATTGCGACATAGTAGGTCTTATCTGGGTGATAATCATGATACAAAAATGACCATAATAAAATAGTTTTCATAGATGTGTATAATCGGGATATTCTTTTGTTTCTGATAATTTTAAACTGAACAAAAGATATAAGGTAATGGAATACAAAATAAGCTGCCAAAGCAAACCACAAGAAAAACGCTATTGATCCGACTATTGGTTGATACACAGGCATACCTTTTACCTTGGACGAAAGACATACTTCTGACGTATTGAAGTCACGCTTGAATATATTACCTGGGTCGAAATCGTGTGTGTGTACCTTGCAACTTGTTGCATCTATGGCATCATAAGGGGTAGTGAAAGAAAATGCAAAATTTTGCATTGTTCTGATTGATGGAATGTATTTTGTTTTATTTAAATTTTTGGCAGCAGCTTCAAACATGTACGAAGTCATAACAATAAAGGGTACTGCAAATAAATTAAATAATGAATGGAAAATCTGTCCTAAGATAAAATAGACATTCTTTCTAATTGTGAATTCGAAACCAGTATCATTCAAAATTGACGATTTATTTCGATGATTAAAACGTTTGACTAATTTATCACCGGCAAATTTGGTTAGTAAGAAGAATTCTTGAGCTACCGACTGCATACATAACCATAGTCCTAGACATACCATGAAATTGGGCCAGATTTCATAATTAACCAGATCATAAGTGAAGCTACTTAATGATTTGATTCCACCAGAATTATAGGTGGTGTAAATATTTCCCGGTGGGTTGTTTACATCAAAATGGTCGGCATTGGCTGGGTCAGAATATTGTGTCCCGATTAGTGATGAACCCAATAATGCCGCCCAACGTAATTGACTGATTAATGGCTGGTAGAACCCGGGGTACTGTATACCTAATCCGCCAATAAATAACGCAAATTGTAAGTATACGATAATTCTGGTAACATTGGCATCCAATTGTTTTAATAATTTTGTATTACAAAACGTGGAAGCTTTATATAGGAATGGATTTGCAGATTCTTGATAGGATGAGTTGACTATTGTGAAAAGGTTGACTAATGATGTGACCACCAATAGAACGATGACCCCATATAATAGTACGTTTAAAATAACTTCTGGTTGGATTGGGGTAACGTACATTTCTGTGCAACCAACGATGGAACCTTGTTCGTCATTATTAATCACAGTAAATGATACAGAATACGAGCCAAATTTATGAAAGTGGTCGGTAATGTTTGCCTCGTAATAAATTAATATCGAATCATTGATATACAACGGACATTGCATTAATTGACCAGTTGAATTGTGGAAGAAATCGGGTAGTGAAACGTTAGCACCTAGAGTTAAATTATCACTATCATGCGAACGTTTTATTAAATCATAATCAAATGGATAATCTAAATCAAAGATATCTCGTTTTGAATTAACATAATTCCCCAGGTCTAAGCTGTCAGGCATAGCCGGGGCAATATAACCAGGCAACCTGGGATCAACTGTCGAGCCAGTGGTATTTTTGACGGCGACATAATCACAAAAGCGTAATCTTTCTGTGATGATGGATTGGCCCATAAAGTCGATATTGACTGATAATGTAGTATAGGTATTAGTGGTAAAATTGACATCCAGAATTGCAATGTATTGATCAGGGTCGGTGTATTCTGTATTGTTTCGGGTGTTATTATGATTGGCAATTACTTTAGATGATATTAGAAAAGTCAACAATCGTTCATCTTCATATAATTTTGCATCAACGATGAATGGCGCCAACTTGAATGTGGTTGATTTGTAAGGACATTGTTGGGTTTGAATAAAAGCACCAAAACAACTTAGAAAGAAAAATGATATGAAAATTAGTCGTAGTAACATTGCTATGTCAATAGCACACAATCACCTTTGCTATCCAAACTTTGGCTTCAAACACGTCAAAATGATGACTTAGTGAATTTATCACACTCTGATATCACACCCTGTAATGATTCAAACGTATAAAAGACTCGATATAGTCTGTATCTATATCTGTTCAGTTGCTTGTTCCTGTATCTCTTTTATTTGTTTCGAGATAACCACCAGTCAACAATATATATATATATATCGTATAAAATTTAATTTCTGTTTTAGTGGAAAGCCCAAAATTTATTGTATCGAAATTAAACCCTAATTTGTAAGTAGTGCTATTGTAGATAGAAATCTAAAGAGCTACTAAACTTCACCAACAGCAAATAAAAGACCAAACAGTAAGGCCAAGAAAAAAAAGGTGTTTAAAATGTCACACCGCAGACAAATGACAATGTGAAACTGTCAATCAGACAAATACTAATGGTATATACAAAAAATTTTAACGTTATTTCTCTATAAACACTAAGCCTCTTGAATGGGGCGCATTACGAGTGAAAGAATTAGCGAATTCAACTGACAGGGTTATTCTGTAAACAAGGACGGAGAGATGGAAGAAAAACTAAGATTTCAGAAGCAGTAAAAATAATTAGATTGTTTGGTATATAGGTTAGTCTGTAGTAAACTGAAGTGTTTCGGGGTGGTTTAGTAACTCCACGCTTTTCTATTCCGTTGATGGCTATTGTTTCAATCGAATATAGCGGTTTTTAGTTTCTGCCATGTGGGTGGAGATCTAGTAGAGGCATTTTCCTTTCTTCAGTGATCTACGATGAATCACTATCATATGATTCTATTATTTACGGATATTGTTGCACAATACGATGGTTTTACTTGGCGATATCTTTGTATGAGAAAATCAGGTGTTGTATTGGGTTCGAACCATGGGGGCATAATTTTACTGGTTTATTTTATTTTGTTTAATATCGTGATTATTTCGAATACTTTGTAGATCTCTGGTGTAGCTGATCATCAAGAGATTAAGCCTAGATCATTGGGTGTACGATTCTACATTCATTTTAACCATTATTGCCAATTGTGTTATTTTACTGAAATTGGTAATATTTTAAAAAATTGCATATTCTACCACCTTTAGACCTTCCGATTTCAGAGATGTAAGAATTATTATTGATTATTGATTGCTGCTTTGAAGGTTATAGAACAGTATATACTTCTCTCATGTTGTTGTTAGCACAGGTAGTGCGTCACATGGATGGCTCCTATTTCTTCTGAAAAGTTCTACAAGATACTTGGACATTTACAAATGTGGTGAATGTGGTGACCATGAAATGTGGTAAAATCTACATCCCTATATTTTTGTATGCCTGAAGCACAATAATAATCACAATGTTGAAAGTGTTCACATATAACACTATTTTCTTGCGGAGATATATTTCCACTATAAAGTTACCACTTTTTACCAAAGATTCACCTAAATTTGTTAGTTACTAATCGCAGTGTTTAAGTTAGGATAATAATACATTATGTACTAGTTTGATAGGTTCTACGTGTCAGTGTAATGTCCAGTTACCTTTCTAGTTGCTATTGTGTGAATCTAGCTACTACAGTGTGTCAAGGGTCAGTTCTATTTAGAACAAGGTTATGCAGGTTTAGTATAAGTGATCTTGCTTGTGTCCACATATAATTATAACAGGTCTTATACACGAGTTGCTCAAGAGCTTGTCATTCATCTAGACGAAATTGTCCCGGGGA
>JAXQKE010000316.1:0-23965 GCA_037042355.1 Candida sp. Y128-05E | reverse complement strand
GAAGCCAAAAAGAATAAATAAAAAATGGTTTGACCAGTATTCAAATCATTAGTTGTAAGTTTCAAATCACCCAACATGTTATCTGATAAAGCTTGAGAAATGTTAGCTCTATCAAAATCTAAAGCAGTGAACATAACTAAAGCCCAGAAAGTAACATACCAATCGTTTTTACGAGTAATTTTCCTTTCCTCTTTTTCAGTCCATTCGAAATCCGGATCGAATAAATGACGACATTCATATTTACTCTCTTCATATTTGTTACGATAGTATTCTGCTACCTTTGGGTCTTTAAACACATGATCTGACTCAGATGAACTGGTAGATTCTAAATCAGCAGTTTCTTCAACAATATGAATGTTTTTTGCATCATCTGTACCAGAATCTTCAGGGTTACTGTTCCTCTTCCAGAGCTTAACCATTATTACTTGATAGTGATCATTATTACCAAGATCCCATATGTTTTATATACAAAAATGGTTGCAAAATGTTAATTTGCAGCCACACAGAAAATTGCGAAATTTAAATGTGGCAGTATTCGTGATTGACATTATAAACCTTAGAAACAATGGATAATTTCTTGGCTCGACAAGATTTTCCAAGAGAAAAATGGGGGCAAGGCGCTATTCTTGGATGAATCAAAGTAATAAACAACATATTTAGGGTTGTGGCTTACAAATTAACCCTCAGCCATATTGTAATTCACCTTCATCTAATCTAACTTGTTAAGTTTATTGTTCGATTAGGAAATTCATAATATAAATGAGATGATACTAAATGCAAGATCAATATCCCTAGATCAATATCATGCTAGTAATTATGTAACCTATTAACAGAAGTGGTTACATGAAAGTGTTGGAACATAAAACAGATGTTGAATTCTTGGCAATTGGGGGACTACATGATAAGCTTTGATATAGCAACTAAAACTTTCCTCGATGTCAACCATATTATGTGTGGATTAAACCTAGTCACAAAAGATTTCATAACATCTCCTTAATTAATTAAATCCACAATATCCTTCACATGTATGAAAAAAATAATTATTGCTGGGATACCTAATATCATCATAAAATTGCGTAGTCACAACTACAATGAGATATCAGATGGTTACATTGAGTTCTATCAGGGGATAAAGAGTATGACAACTCTATCCCAAACACAGCATTGATAATATCGCAAAATCATTCGAATGGCAATGTATTCTCTATTAAACTACCCTAGAAGTTATTATACATCCCTCTGTAGGAAACAGAATCGTTATCAGTAATCAAATAAGTCATCTGCACCCAGAAAATCACTGTGGATTGGCCATATCATCTTGGCAAATTAGACAGTCCCAATATACAAGCAACCGTCTTTCCCCCAACTTCCTTTAATATTTTCCAAAGGTAAAAAGCCATCATTATTTTTGTTTTCATCACCAGCACTTGGTTCAAATGTGTTTTTACCTATAGTGTACCCTCTTAACATCAAATAACCTTTGTTAGATTTGAAATCACCCAATTTAATTTCCAAGGATTGGCAAATACAACCGAAGGAATCAAAGGAGATTTTAAAATCACGATAATCGAAAAAATCATTCAAAATGATGGGGCCCGTGACTCTATAATTGCACGATTCAATAATTATTGGTGTTCCCAAGCTAGCACGTAATTCCTGAATTGGAAATGGCGGCGATTGGATGTTTTTGGTAATGTAAACCATTCTCAAATTAGAAGCAATTGGTTTTATACTAGGGGATTTACCCAATTTGAAATATAACAAGTTAAGTTTTTGCAAAATCTTTTGTAAAGAAGATTGGTGGTTGAGTGAATAATTGAAAATTTTGGCAACTTGGGGATCGGTTGATAAGATAGTGGGGTTGTACCTCTTCAAATGGTCTATTTTGAAATCGCAAGTAACAATTAAATTTGAATCTGTGACAAATGTAGATAAGATCTTAACCAAACTATTTGATACTTCTTCTAAAGGCAATTTGGGTGACTGGGTGATGAGCACCGTATCCTTCTCATTCCATTGGTTGGCCAATGGTAAATGCTTGATATTGGAAGCAATGGCACTGATCAAGTTCAATTGAGTAAACTCGACTGTAGAAATCAAATTGTGATGTACTTGTTTAACAAGTTTCACGGCAATACCTTTATCTTTTGACGGAGTATACTCATTGGAAAAGGTGGACAATTCTCCATCCAAATCAAAATGAGCGGTAAAATCAAATTTGTTAAACATTAATGAATTATCGGGGCCAACAAACGATCTAAAATCGTAAATGATTATTGGAGTTTGCGAAACAAACCCAGCAAGGATCAATGCCAAACCAAAAAAATCTTTCATAAAATCATCATTTTTAAAACATATTACCGAAATGTTATTTTCGCTAAGATATTTTACTACTTGATGAACAAGATAATTGAGATTGGCAACTGATTTGGTTTCACCATTAATGACAATTTTTTTCTGTTGGTGTTTCACCAACAATTGGTAAACGTCAGATAAATTACCATTTCTACTCTTGTAAGAATCGTACCTAATATCCAACCCCACTCTTAATCTAGCAAAATCCAATTTGTTTGATTTATGAATTGTCGATTCGCCGGCTTTGGCCGTATCTTCGACAATTGATTGTTCTGAAAGATATAAATCAGGAACATCCTTGGTGAACTTGATGTAGCGAACAAAACCTATGGCTATAGCCACTAGTAAAAACACTGCCAGAGTATAATAATCCATTACAAATAACCGTTATATTTTTCATCTATATATAGCCATGCTATTTTTCATCGTATAACCCCATCACGTGAATTTGGCTGCAAACATTCAATGGATACCGAGTTTTAACTGGAAATAAGAGGAGAAGAGGATAAATGGAATGTATAGATGATTAGATTCGCCATATATGTTTAACCTCCCGTTTTCAAAATATCAAAAAGTCCAATTTTCACGAAAATAATCGAAGAGTAATACTAATTGGATGTGATATCATATGCATGGATACTGCTGTATTAAACAAATATTGGTTATAGAGATAGTATATGGAGGTATTATCTATCTATCTATCTACACATTGTACCAACTACTACACTTTTACAATTCATAAAGCGACCTTTCCTTTCTCCATCACGGGTGAGCGCCAACAGAAGAATCACTTTACCAAAATAACTCGGAAAACAACCGCTTTCTTGGGTGATAGTATCATTCAATGGTTACTATATACTCGCAGATTGTAAACACTCTTTGTTTCCTTCTCCCTGTCAATTTCTAAGTAAAAGTTGGTTTGGTTTCTTGAAATAGTTGCGTTTACGCGAGACAATGTAGAATCGTCAAATGAACTTGAACGACATTTACTTTGATTTAAGCTTAAAAGGGAATGAAACGGATCTTCATACCCAAGTTTAGGAGTATACACCATCTTTTGGTGTTGCTCGGTCTATTGTGGTTGTTTACTTTCATCTACCATGAACGGTTGGCTCCCTACTTCGCTGTCTCGAAGTGCTCCTGGGATCCAAAGGTACAACAAAGTACTAAGGTCTTGCTAATTGCTGATCCCCAGCTTATAGATAACCATACGTATCCCGGAAGGAACGACTTGTTGTTGAAGTTGTCGCAACATACTGTTGACACGTATTTAAAGAGAAACTACCAAGCGCTAATTAATAATTTAAAGCCCGATAATGTTATATTTTTGGGTGATTACCTAGACAATGGTCGATCCTCGACAGATGAATATTTTACTGGTCAATGTAATCGATTTCAAAACATTTTCTATACTAAAAAAATTCAGAAAACTTATCAAAAAGATAAAAATTGGTTTGTTAATTTACCCGGTAACCATGATGTTGGATTTGGTGATGGAGTCAATTTACCCCATCGCCAACGGTTTGTTGATAGTTTTGGTAATCCAAATCAAGTTATACAACTAAACAATGTCGATTTTGTCACTATAGATTCATTATCATCCTCATCACAAGATTCACAAATACTGAAAGATGTGAACGATTTTGTTGATACTCTCCCCTCCAAGTCAAATCCACGTGTGTTGTTATCCCATATACCATTATTTCGAGAAGAAGGCATTGATTGTGGTCCGTATCGAGAGAATCCCCCCTTCAGACCAATGGTGAAAGGGTATCAATACCAAACGACTTTAACACCAGAAGTCACTGAGAATTTACTTGTGAAAATAAAACCAGATGTTATTTTTTCCGGTGATGACCATGATTACTGTGAAGTGGTTCATAATTTCCACTCGGGTAAACGAGTTCATGAATATACTGTAAAATCTATTAGTATGGCAATGGGGATCAAATACCCTGCGGTGCAACTATTGACGTATGGAAACTATGCCGCATCCGGGTTTGAATACACCACCGATATATGCTACGTGCAAACACCCTACGTCAATGTCATTGCATATATAACCATGGCCATATTTTCAGCCCTTTTAATTTTATGGTGGAATATCAAACAGAGATCGTCAAGGTACAATTACTCGATTTTACCCACCATGAATACTACTTCGATAGCCATGAAGTCGAGAATATCGTCTCCAGCTTCTACACCACCTTCATCGACTATACTATCGTCGTCATCATTAAATTCCCGAAAAATCTCTAATTTCTTGAAAGATCAAGATAGTGACGAACCAGCAAACAAACATAATAACAATTATTTCCAGATACCTACATACACTTCAACTTCGTTGAATACCCCATCATTCACAACAAAATTATCCCAAAAATTCCAACAATCCAATCTAGGTAAAACAATGAATAATTCAACTAAAGGTTGGAAAAAGTTTGTCAAAAAGTGGAATATTATTTCATTTTTCAAACACTGCATCTACTTCGGCTTATCAATCACCAGTTTATACTACTTTGGCTTCTGTTGGACTCTATAGTTGGTATATATATATAGTAATGTCTTCTAGACTTCCTAATTCAGTAGTATCTATCATGTCGAACTTACATTGGTTGTTTTTAAATTTTCAAATGTGTTAAGGGACGTGCGGCGTATTAATTAGTGTATTGTGAAACTGCAACAAGCTGTTAACAGGCTTCTATCAGGTAGACGTAGTAAATAAAGAGTAGTTAGACATGGGATGTGTTGCTAGTGTTGAGGACGACGAGTCGGATCCATTTCTTGAAGATGAAAGAATCAACAATGCCATTAATCAGAGTATGCAACTCCATAAACAACGAGAAAAGAATGAAATCAAAATGTTGCTCTTGGGGGCTGGAGAGTCAGGTAAATCAACTGTATTGAAGCAGATGAAGGTATTGCATAAAGGTGGTTTTACCCAGCAAGAAAGAATCCAATATACCCATGTTATTTGGGCAGATATAATCCAATCGATGAAATTGATAATAATTCAAGCTCGGAAATTGGGGATACCTTTGGAATGCGACGAACCAAACTCTCCATTGATAAACTATAAACGTGTGATTTTATCTTCCGACGCTTTGGATACAGTTGATACTGGTGTGGCCGGAGGTTTGGCTTTCTTGAACGATTATGTCATCAAGTATAATGCCCATACCAAGAATAAACGAAGATTGGAAAGTACTGGGAATGCTTCATCATTCTTGGATTCTCCAAAAACCCCTTTAATTGACAATGAGTTGGATACCACAGTCATGGAAATTGCCCTGTCAAAACCACAACAGAAATCATACTCACGACAGCAAATTGCTGAAGCTATTTGGAATATATGGCAGCACGATTCAGGAATCAAGAAATGTATTGACCGCTCCAATGAGTTTCAATTGGAAACTTCAACCACTTATTATTTTGATAATATCTTCAAATTTGTAGATGCAAATTACCTATGCTCCGACTTGGATATTTTGAAAGGGAGGATCAAAACTACGGGGATCACAGAAACTAATTTCATAATAGATTCGTACAATTTCAAAGTCTTGGACGCTGGGGGCCAAAGATCAGAACGAAAGAAATGGATCCATTGTTTCCAGAATATCACTACAATCTTGTTTGTATTGGCGATATCGGAATACGATCAAATGCTATTTGAAGATGAAAGAGTAAACAGAATGCACGAATCAATCTTGCTATTTGACACTTTATGCAACTCGAAATGGTTTGTTAAAACACCATTTATTTTATTCTTGAATAAAATTGATATTTTTGAACTAAAATTAGTGAAATCGCCATTAAAGAAGTATTTCCCCGATTATAATGGAAATCCTACTAATGTCGATGAAGCGTTGAAATTCTTTGAACAGAATTTCTTGAAATTGAATCGAACAAGTAAACCAATATATGTTCATCGTACATGTGCAACCGATACTGAATCGATGAAGTTTGTTTTACATGCCGTTACTGATATGATTATTCAAGATAATTTGAAAAAGAGTGGGATGATTTGATTGGGAGATTGATTTTTAGATTTTAGAGTGAATTTTTGACGTAATTAATTATTTTATAATATAAACAATAAAATATATCTAGATTGAGGAAGAAACTATTCAAGTCTATTGTGAAGTAATTTCTGGTTAGTGTTGGTTTAATTGGTTGTTTGATTTAATTTGTTTGTTGATTATTATATTTATTTTAATGGATATTATCATATATTACTATAATGATATATTAATGCATTTGTGGATCGAATTAAAGGTGGTATTATCAAACTGATTACCATCTCATCATTGCCATTTCATTTCTGTTTCTACCATAATCAAGTAAACCTTCAATTTGACCAGTACCAGAAATAACAATATCTCTGTCCCATAAGGCGACTTTAGCCCATTCCATGACTTGTTTGGTGGTGATGGCATCGATTTTTTCTAAAGCTTCTTGGACGGAGTTTCTGTAACCGGCGGATAAGACTTTGGTGGCGATATCGGAGACAACAGCATTAGGAGAGTTTAATTCGGCTAATAACAAAGTTTTGACTTGAGCTTTGGCTCTGGCGACTTCGGCGTTGGATACTGAAACCGATAATCTGTTCCATTGTTTCAAAGCGAAATGGGTGAATTCATCGATGGAAGCAATGTTGGAGATTTCAGCATTGAAACCCCATAAACCGGTATCGGAGTATGAGTGGGAGAAATGGGTATATTTGTCGACAATGTGGTATTCTTGAACAATTGAAGCTAATTTTGGCGAGGTGTAGTGGGCCAAGGTAGATTCGGCATCAAAGCTACCAAATACTTGAGCAGCAACTTTAGCGATGTAGTAGGCTGGGGAAGCAATACCTTCACCTTCGACACCAATAGAAACATAAGCTTTAGGCATAGTGTCGTCTCTCATTCTGATTTCGGAACCTAAGAAAGAGGCAGCTTTGACTTGAGGTTTCAAGCCGGATTTAACGTTGAATTGTTTTTCAATGGAGTCGACTAATGAATCGTGGTTGAAGTTACCGGAACCGGCAATGACGATGTTAGTAGAAACCAAGTTTCTTTCCAATAAACGTAAACAATCTTGAACTTCCAAACCTGGGATGGAGTCAGAAGTACCTAAGACAGGTAAACCTAAGGAGTAACCTTGGAAAGCGGTGGCATTTAAATGTTCCAAGACTTTCTTAGAAGGGTTGGCTTCCAAGGCTTGGGCTTGTTGCAACAAAGCTGATTTGAATTTGGTTAAATCAGCTTGTTCTACAACCGATTGGTAGTTGGAGATAATGTTACCTAAAACAGCACCTGCTTCGTTAACATTAGCATTGGTGGATTGAGCAGTGATACCATTCAATTCACGTTGGTTATCAGTGGATAAAACCACTGAACCAGAAGATGATTTACCACCCAAGACATTGGTAGTTAAAGCAGCAACACCGTTGGAGTAAGGATGTTCTGATCTGGAACCAGCACCGAAGTAAACCCCCAAACTGGCTGATTCAGCATTAGGGTTGGTTTCAGTAGCGACAACCACACCATTGCTTAAAGTAGTATATTTAGTTTGACCATTGGCTGTAGACAAAAGACGTTTGGCTGAAAGTTGTCTGACACTTTGACGAACAGTGGATCCACGTATCATTGTATTATAGTTCTGTTTAACACTAAGGTGGTAACTATCTAATTTTAGTGAATTTTCAGAGTTTTACTGGTGGTAAAATTTCATCCAATAAAAAATCGTCAATTATTAACGACATTTTCTATACAGGAATGTCGGAAATAAACAAACGACATTTATTTTGCAGCCATTCATACCACAATACAACACATATTAATAACAAATAGATATATATTATTACTATATATTATATGAATCATAATCATACAACAAGTCATAATCATCTTGGGTGAGTTTACAAGAGAGATACTTGGTTTTCCCATCTTGGTAATTCAACGTAAACACATCATTCTCATTATACTGGTACGATATGGTATCTATCAATGGGTATTTGATATTTTCTTGTTGTTCTGGTACTTGTTGAATTGGAATTGGTTTTTGTTTATTGTTGTTTTTATTGCTGATGAAATCAGATGTTAAATTAGTATAATCTTGTCTAGACTTTGGTGGAGCTCCATACGGGATTCGAGCGGCGTGTAAACTAATATCATTGAGCACAGACTTCCAGATTTGTCCATCCGTGGGTGTTTTGATTGACTTGATTGATTTGGCAGATTTTGGTAATTTGGGGGATTTGAATTTGGTGGGGATGAGTATTTCCTGGTGGTAGTTTTTGTATAATCTCTGGATTATGTTAGTTTTCGGAATTTCTTCGGTTTCTGGATTGGCTTCTTCACTGGAGTATTTGTTCAACTCTTCGGGTAAGCTGACACTTCGTGGGTGGTACATTATGGGTGAGGATATTAAACACTCGGTTACTACTGATTCGACCGATTCAGCCGATTCTATTTCGCAAGATTGCTCTTCTTCTTCTTCTGGTTCTGGTTCTTCCTTCTGCTCCACCTCCTTTCCCCTTCTTGTCAATGTAAGAAACTCCCCGATTCTTGCCAAATATTTATCGTGGGGAAATGTTCTTAAACTTATAAATGGCGACTCGCCTAATTTTCCCTGAACAATTCGGGGGTCTCGGTCGTTGGAATAGTACCTCTGCTTGTAATCAATAACAAGGTAGTCTACCTTATATCGTAGCCCTCTATACTTCCTGTGGAAGTAGTCCATTTCATGAAGATAAGAAGTTATTATGGTCAACATTTTCGCAACCGTTTTTGTAAACAATTACCACAATTCGAATTTGGTGATGGAAATGGAAATGGAAATGGAAATGGAAATGGATTGAGGGAAGGGACACACACTGGGTGTGTAGTATAGTACAGAAGTAGGTAGAAATTGTATTTAGGAGGTTTATTTATTATGTTTATTTGGGGAAATTTAATTAGCTAAATAGAATATGAGAATCGCCGATGAAGGTTTACCCTGAGAGGCGGTAAGCTTGGAACTAGCACTATACTGTACTAAAATTATTGTAGAACATAACCTATCAGTTTACTTCAGTTTGATTAGTATTGCTTACTGAAGGCCTTGAGCATCAATATGTTTACTAATAGTTCCTCTCTTTATACATGAACAATCTTATATGGTAAGATGAGTTTCTAAATACCCTTCAAATGTACATTTAATAATAGGTTATCTTATTATTAGTCAATTTTGTAATAATATAAATGTATTAACTACAGCTACATTTGACATTAATGCGATATATTAATTATATACAAGTGGTACTGAATATTCAGAGTCTGATATAGGCCTTTATTTATAAAAGCGATAACTCACTTTGTGAGTTTGTGTGTCCTTTGTGAGTACATCGTGAGTACATCGTTCGCGATCACTTCGTGATCACTCACAATCTAATATAAGCTCTATTTTGCATAGCCAATTTATGCATTTGGGCCATTTTATCATAACCCGACGATTTACCTTCGTACGAACTAATAATTTCTTCGGCCAAACGCACCGACATATCTGATGATTTCTTATTCTTAGTCCCCTGCAATATCCAAGTTATGGCGTATCTATTTCTTTGTCTTTGTGTCAAAGGTTGGGGAACAATTCTTGCTTTGGCAGTCCCTGTTTTCTGGACATTGGTTTTAACCAAGGGGCCCATTTTATCTAAAGTTTCATACAAAATACTGACAGGATCCTTTCTTGTTTTCAAGTAAACGATATATAACGCTCTTCTCATAATTTTCTGGGCCAAAGATTTCTTACCATGTTTCATAATCAAATTGGTGAAATTATCCACTATAGGATCGAATTTCAATGGAATAGGTTGACTGGCAAATGCTTCGGTCTCAGCTACTTGTTGTTCACTAGGTTCAAATTTTTCTTTCATGAATAAGTCTGGTTTGGTTAATTGATTAAGATATATTTCCGATTCCTTTTCAAGCACGGTTTTCCCCAGCCTTAATGTTTTTAAAGCATGTAACCAATCATCAACATTTTCTTCAGTAATACTATCTTTTTCCAAAGGGTAAACTTGACTCGTCAAACTGAAATTTTCAGCTTTTGTTGAATTGAATCTACATATTGGAAGTATACTGGGCTTGTAAGATAACCTCCCACCAGGTATCACTTGTCTAACACAACTTTTCAAGAACATGATTTGATAGCTTTAGTTGGTTAAAGCTTTGAAGATTGAAATTTTTCATCTCTCGCGTCACGTGATAATTTTAAAAATTATAAAGAAAGTTAGTTAACATGGGTTTTATGAAGGGTATATGGTAATATTATGTATGAGATGATTTAGTTAGTGTAAAGATACAATACTAGCATTTTAAAAGATTCAAATTAGATGAATATTGGTTGAGATTGGATGAAAATTGATGAAAATTGATGTAAAATGGATGTAAAAAACACCAGTAATAGTAATTTATCAACTTCTCTACTATAGTATATCCTATACTCTTCTATTGTACCATTCCTTCTACTTTTTCTTCTGTTTTGTTTAATTTTATGTTGCAAATATTTTGCAACCGTTAAACGCGTGAGATGAAAGTTAACATGGTAAGTATGGAAGAATTGCCTGAGCTAGAGTCTGGGTTCAGCAGGAGGTTGAAGAAGATAATAGAAGATAAATGTTATGATGGAGAAGAATGGGAGGATCAATTGTACCCCCAGGTGATTGGACGATTGAAACAATTACATCAAGTAGCTAGCAATGAGACTCAGATTGAACAGGTGAATAAAACAATATTGACACATTTGGCTCGATATTTCACGAAATACCCTCCATTCACTATAGTTAGGTTTGCTGAACTATTAGTTGAACCGCCTTTTCAATTGAATTCAGTCAAGAATCTTTTGAAATATTTTAATAGTCTTCGTAAAAGTATTTTGGTGTGTTCAAACATTAAGGAATTCGCTCCAGTTACGTTCCAGAAAACTACAAATGCTCCAATAGAGCCGGTACTATTATCCCAGACCATTAATGTGTCTTTGGTCGAAATCCCCTGGTTGAAAAAAGACAAGCAACCACTCGATACCAAACAAGCTGTCGATATTTCCAAACAACCTTTACTTGATATCCCCCTGTCTCCTAGAAGACGCAGGGAAGATGAACAAGAGGGAGAGGAAGATTCGAAACGTCCTAAACATGATAGTGATAGTCCCAGCAAGATTTCCAGTCCCACAAAAGAAGATCAGTTGGTTGACTTAACTAATAATATCGATTCCCAAACCCCCGATTCTCCTAATTTGGTCGATATTGCTTCCCCAGGAAAATCTTCACAATTGTCAGATTCTTTGGAAGACCCTGATCTGTTGGAAATGGATTAAAACCTATCAGGAAGAGAGCTTTCACGAAGTGATAGCGAACAAGGGATTGCGAACTATGTGCTCACGAAATACTTACGAAGTGCTTGAACTACTCACAAATAGAATTATCACTACAAAATTATATATTGCTAAATCTATTTGGTTACTGTCAATTTTTCAATTCTTGATTATATACTAAAATACCAGTATCTAAATATAATCTAAATGATACACATGTCCTTGAAAACAATATCTCTTTTTATGGTACAATTTTACATTGGTGATCGCGATCTTGATCTTGATCTCGATCTAGCTCGAGACGATCTATACTCATCGCGATCGCGATCTCGTCTGCCGTAATCTGGTCTATTGGGAACATAACTGTCACGTTCACCTCTTCTATTTCGATTGTCTCTTGGAGTGTAGCTGCTCCTGCCACGGTCACGTCTATCTCTTCGGGATCTATCACGATTATCCCTACCACCAGGACGTCTATGTTGATTAAAATTCGGCACGAAATCACCGCTTAATAGAGTATGCGTGGCAATCAATTCACCACCCTCCTTAAGTTGTTTGTAGTTGACTCTCCATTTCCCGTTTCGAGGTCCACGGTCTTCTTCCCATATCCATTGACTTATAGCCTTCACCGGTATGTAATCAGCGTACAATTTCAAGCGTTCCACCGCCAACTCTCGAGGTAAAGTAGGCGGTACCAAGTCGAGTTTATCTTTAGAATCATCTGATTCTAATTTTTCATGGTACAACTTCAATTGTTCCTGGTACCTAACTTGTTCACGGTGTTTATATTCCTTCTTTAATAAATCATCTTCCATGACTGGCGGGTAGATTGACGCTGACAACTTACGTTGTATATACTCAGCACCTTCTTCTTTATCGACCAACACTATTCCGTGGGTTCTGGTTCTGTTTAACCACGCCCGTTCCACCGAATACCCCCCACCGTCCCGAGCCATTTGCTTCAAATGGTTTTGGAAATGAATAGCCGAAAGCGGACGACGTAAATTAGCAATGAACAAGGCTCGAGTAGTTTTGAACCGAGGTTTCTCGGGCACTGAGTAAACCACTTCCTCCTGGGGTTCGTCGTTTTCAGAGGGAGTCAAACCTTGGTGATCAGTAGTACTTTTAACTTTACCTTGCACTTGTTTTCTGCCGTGGTATTTATCTAGCGTCGAATTCAGACTGGTTTCGTCCGGTCTATCGTCATATTCAAGATCCTCTTCCATCGTTTGTTAAGAACTATTGGATAATAGGAAAATTACCAACCTGAAACAACCAAAGATCTTCGTTTGTTTACGTGTTTTCTAAGCCAAATAAAATTAGGTCAATATTTCGTGGGGCTGGAAGTGATATAGGGAGATGTAAAAAACAACATTGTGACGCTACCACTACGTCCGCCACTAAATTGAATGATATTATGTACGCCTTAATATTCCTTGTCTATTTATGTTATAGTTATTGTCCATTTGTATATTAGCAAGGTAATATGGATAATTACAACAAAGAATGAGAAGACTTGGACAACCTCACTTTTCCAGATATACCCCACACAATTGATGGTATGGATTATGTTAACTTTATTAAAATTTATAGGCTACACAGTTATTGGATGTAGATATGAAATATCATATCGAATATATCAATACTATACTATATCAATAGCTAAACTAAACTAGCCCAAACACAACTAAACAGAAACTTTACATTTATATTAATAGATATCTTAAAACACAATCACATAAAATATAATAAAGGATCTATTATAATACATTTTAATTCAAGATATTGCATTAATTTATTTTATATAAATTAAAGTAAATCGTATAGATTTCAAGATAAATTCTATTTTATTTCAGTATGTACACTATAAACAAGCTAAGGAAACTTTAGGTAAATAAATGTATGATTTATAGTATAATATTGTCTAACATAGTCACATAAATATAACTCCTAGAATTTATTATATTTTATGTATTATAATTAATGCAAATTAAACTAAGTCATATAATATCAAGATATATTGAATATATTGAATATGTACACTATATACAAGCTAAGGTAAACTAAACCTTCTATGTATTAATTCTATTTATAGATATTTTAAAACAACATAATCATATAAAATATAATAACCTAAAACAAATTGATTTAGTAGTGATTCATTTACATTAATTAAAATAATATCTTATAGATTACAAGATATATCTAATCTATATTATTCAATATATACACTATAAACAAGCTAAGGAAACCTTAGCAAAGGTAAAGCTTAGCTAAATAACAAACAACAGGCTAAAGCCTGTTGTTTTTGTTGTTTATGCAGCCCACAACTTCCCTACCAAATCATACAACCCATTATTCGCAGTCTCCAAAACATACACCCCATACATAGCTATAAATGTCCCTAAAGTCAACAATTTCCCAGCAAATTTATGCCAGAACCCATACACTCTTTCAGGTATATAATCTATAATACAACTTTTCAAACCAGCATGGATATGAAAGAGTAATCCAACCGAGAAAATAGAATCGATTATAGGGTATTCTACTCCGGCAAAGAAAGGAACAAGACTTAAAGGTATTAAAGAAACGGTAACTATTTTTTCATATACCCAGTGGTAACTTCCTTCATAAAAACTAACTAAGGGGATCTTGGCCGGTTCATTGACAGTACCAACAATCAAACCAGGAGGTTGCTGAATTTTCTTATATTTGGAGAAATCTGGTTTGAAAGAAATGGAACGGGAGTATATGGTAGGTATAGATTTAATACCCAACGTATTGAATGGTCTTAAAGATCTAATCATGATTAGTAGTGATTGTTATAGGAATTGAATCGTAATAATAATTTTTCGCAGTGATGGAGAAAATCAAATTGGAAGATTTAGTAGTTGAACATGATAATTAAACATTATTGTATAACACTTTAAATACTATACACTTTTACTAAGTTATAATAAGAATAATTATATTATATGAAATACTCTACTTTAAAATTAGATTTTCAAATATATTCAAATATATTCAGTGGATTTTTTTTTTTTTTGATAACCCTTTATTATTGATAGTCAATATAATCATTAAGGTTTTAACACCATATTTTTTTAGAAAAAGATATACTACAATATAATTATATCATCTATAATTAAAACCAACTAAATCATATTGTATTATATTAACCATATAATCTATCTATTTAAATATAATCTTTATTGAAAAGATTAATTACACTTTATAACTAATTCTTTAGTTATATTAGTTACTATCTATTCTTAAATATCTCATACAAATATTACATCAGATTAAACTATTAATTAATAAATATTTATTAAGCTATATACAATTATGATACAGTAGAAGGGGGAGGATTAGTATCTAAGCTATTTGAAGTGACCAAGTCCAGTTTCTAGAGAAAAATCTAAAAACAGAATATATATATATCTACCAAGATGCCTTAGCCACACCTGGAATCAAACCAGCCCTTGCTCTATCCCTAAACACAGTTCTGTTCAATTTAAAATCACGAATCAATGATTTAGAATTACCAGAAGCTACACACCTATCTCTAATCTGATTATAACTGGTATATTTAGGCATGGAAGTTAATTGTAATTGTGCTTCCAATCTAGCTCTAGGGGTGAGTTCAGTGTTTCTGGCGATATACTTCAATGCGTTTCTAGTAACTTCATATTCATTGTATTGTAATCGTTTAAACTGGTCTCTTAAAACTCTAGCGTTGATATATACATGTTTGGGTATATCAAAATGAACTGGGAATCTAAATGGCATATTGTTGTGTTATAAGTTGTAAGTTATATGGTCGTTACTTGTAAAATCTTCAAATTTTCAATTTGAAAAGGTGGAGTGCATATAAAAATCTAATTAAATCTTAGTAATAAACCCAAAAGACAATTTGCTTTAAATCAAGAAACACATTGAAAGGTTGGTTATTTCTTGCTTATTACGTTTAGTTGATAATTGTTATTCTTTATTTGTTTATAATTATTTCTTTTTTTTAATATGTTCACTGGTATTGTTGAGACTATAGGTGATGTTGTTGAGTATACTCAGTTAGATCAATCAGAAACAGGTGGTAATGGCGTTTCTATTGTTATTGGTAATGCTTCAGTAGTGTTGCAAGATGTACATTTGGGTGATTCTATCTCCACCAATGGTGTATGTTTGACTGTAACTGAATTTAATGATGAAAAGACCCAATTCAAAGTAGGTATATCGCCAGAAACTCTAAGAAGATCGAATTTGGGTGATTTGAAATTGAAGGGTGCAAAAGTTAATTTGGAAAGAGCCGTGAATTCCGAAGTTAGATTAGGTGGTCATGTGGTTCAAGGTCATGTAGATACCATTGCCTCTATCACTGACGTTGTAAAAGATGGCAATGCCATCAATTTCACGTTCCAATTAAGGGATCAACAATATATCAACTATATTGTTGAAAAAGGGTTTATTGCCGTAGATGGGGTGTCGTTAACTGTCACCAATGTTGATTACACCACCGCACAATTCTCCATTTCCATGGTTGCATACACCCAATCCAAAGTTATTATCTCGGATAAAGTTAAGGGTGATACTGTCAATATCGAAGTCGATTTCACGGGGAAATTGATTGAAAAACAAATTGAATTGACCTTGAATAATCAAATTAATAATCAGGAATCTAACTTATCGAAATTGATTGAAAGATTGATTGAAAAGAAGTTGAATAATTAATCAAATACCGGCGGTTTACCGCTGGTATTTTGTTAATTGAAAAACCAGCGGTTTACTGCTGGTTTGAATAATTCAAAAGAGTTAAATCAATAATTGAAAAGAGTTATTCCATAAATGATCGGAAAAACCTCTGGTAATCTTCAAATCTTTTACATTTTAAATATCAGAGTATGATAAACTACAACGAGCGAAGGGAGTTATTGTGTGGGTGAGTGAATACAATTAGCATATCTAATAATCTCTACTTCAAACTAATAGACAATATGGTTAAGCTATATAATATTAAAATACCCAGATTTTTCATTTTTTTTTGTAGATATATATAATTAGTATAGAAGAATACAACTGTGAATAGTCAATACCATTAAATTCTATCTATTGTATGTGTTGTAGTTCATTTAGCCTTCTCCAAAGTTTTATGGTAGCGCAGCTGCGAAATTTGGTTGAAGGCAAAATGTTAAACTGGTGTACTTAAATTTCAACGATAACACCTTCAATATGGATATCATCTTAGGGTTCAGGTTGTCTGATTGCACATTGATTGCCACCTCCAAAGCTTTCACTAGAGGTATTTCCATTTTGAAACAAACCGATGACAAAACTAGAGTGTTGAACTCACATAACTTGATGGCATTCACTGGTGAAGCCGGGGACACTGTCCAGTTTGCAGAATACATTCAAGCCAACATTCAATTGTATACCATGAGAGAGAACGACATTGAATTGAGCCCCAAAGCCACCGCTTCTTTTGTCAGAAACCAATTGGCCTCGTCTTTACGTTCTAGAAAACCTTATCAAGCTCAAGTCTTAATTGGTGGGTTTGATCCTAAGACTAACACCTCCAGTTTGAACTGGATCGATTACTTGGGAACCCAGGTCGATTTACCATACGGTGCCCACGGCTACGCCGCTTTCTACACCACCTCCTTATTAGATAAACATTACCGTAAGGATATGAAGTTGGAGGATGGGTTGAAGTTGTTGGAAATGTGTTTGAAAGAATTAACAACGAGAATGCCTATGGATTTCAAGGGGGTCTACGTACACGTCGTTGATAAAGATGGTATAAGACAACTCGATGATAATTATTAGTGTATATTAAAAATAAAGAAGATATTGAAAGGAATAATGCTTGTAGAAGTTGATCTCTATGATGTGATGTATTTAATATTGATAGTAATTCGAGAAATTTACAGTCTCTATAATGTAATTTTATAATTGAAGAAATCTAGGATGTCTATAATGTAATATATTTAACATTGGTAATAATTGGAGATCTGAAGTCTCTATAATGTTATATTTGAAGAGGTTTCTATTTTCTTTTCAATAATTGGAGATATTTACAGTGTCTATAATGCAATATAGATAATAATTGAAGAAATTTATATCTATGATGTAATGTATTTATTTTTAATAATTGTACAAATTTACAGTCTCTATAATGTAATATTTAAACAGGTTCATCTTTTATCTAATGGTCTCTATAATGTAATATTTAACGGGTTGATATTTTACTCGCTTCGCGATACTAACTCACTTCGCACGTTCATTAGGCTGGTGAATTCTCATTCGTTCGCTTCGCTCATGAATGTTCATACACGACAGTTGGAAATTTCAAACACGATAATATCGGTAGCCCCCACTTGTTTCAACTCATCCATAATATTCCCAATTTCCTTCTTCGCCACCATAGCATTAATGGCGATCCAGTCCTCCTCGTCACTATCTTCCTCGTGGTGATTAGATTCCAAGGCCGAAATAGTGGCAGCCTTTCTCCCTGGAGTAATCTTCAAAACCTTAGGCAAGATAGATCTGGAGGCATTGTAAGTGATATAAACATACTCTTTGGCAGCCATAACCCCTTGAAATCTCTGCAACACCTTTTGGATCAACTCAGGTCTGGTTGATTTCTTGGATGCAATCAAATGGGCCGAGGTGGAGAGGACAGTATCGATAGCTTTTAATCCGGCCGCACGCATAGTTTCACCAGATTCGACCAAATCGACAATGGCGTCACCGACACCGAGGGCAACAGAAGCTTCTACAGAACCACCGACGTATCTAATAGTAGTCGAGATATCCTTAGTACCTTCTAATTCAGCGAAATAATCATTAGTCAATTTAGTGAAAGAACTGACAATTTTCTTACCAACCAACTGTTTAGGTTCTTGAATGTCTCCATTTTCAGGAACTTGAATTTGTAATTTACAAGCACCAAACTTCAAGTCTAATAAATCCTCGATCGAATCATACATGTCGGCTTCTTGCACTTGGTCTAAACCAGTTATACCCAAGTCACATTGACCTTCACCTACGAAAACAGGAATATCACCAGCAGGTAAGAAAATTAAAGCCAAAGGTAAGTTAGTGGAAAGAGCAATATCCAATCTGTTAGATCTCTTGTATTGGATGTCAGCACCAGATAACAATTGAGAACATTTTTCAAACAATCTTCCCTCTGAAAAGTTAGTAAAAAAAGAAAAAGGAAATCTCCTAGTAAATACATACTCTTAGGAACAGCAAATAGTAATCTATCAGGTAATTGGTGAACGAAATCCATGACTATTGGTATGTTGTGTTGTAAATTCTAAGAAATAAAGTGAAAAACGTTGTTAAAATTTGTCTAGCCTAAAAAGGTCGATTGCGTCAGAAGTCAAAAAATGAGTCAACGTTTTTTACGAGATAACAAAAAAATTGAAGATGAGAAGAGATGAGAAGTAATAGTATTAGAAGTTATAAAAGAAATAGTACTTAATAGTAATAGTATTAATAATAACAATTACAATAGTACTTAGTAGTAATAGAAATAATAGTATTAGTACTAATAATACTTGTAATTGTAATATTTGAGTAGTACGGGATTCGAACTCAAGATATTGAAAAGATTTATCTCAACTGGTTGAATCGGAAGTAAAACATATTTATCAGATATTGGTAAATTTGTAAAATAGCATTAAATATGAAAAAACATGGAAAACATGGAAATTGTACTATAACAGTCTACTATAGCAATACTAACAAATTAACTATCAGTTCCAACAATAAATAAGCTAATTTTTTCTCTTTTTCCTAGGTCTAAACTCTACATGTATTAATAGTACTACAAAGGATAATGTTATAACGAACGTATATTATTAATTAATGTTATGCTATTATACATAAAGTTTCGAAAGCGTACTCTATAAAATGAACCTGATATTGACAAATACTATTTATTCTTCTCCTCTTCCTCACTAGTCATGGTATCACGGTCCTCACTCTTCAATGAACTATTGCGTTCGCTCGACTCATGGTCTGGGAGCTGGTACCCCGTGGATCCAGATCCGGGGGTGATTTTTTCAGTTTCAGGAACGCCTGAGACATACTTCACCGTGGTCAACTCACCATTGCCATGGCCGTACCAGTATTTGTTAAACGACCAGTTGAGTAAAATCTTGGCCATATCCCAGGGTCTAAAGTCAGGCCACAACTTCTCTGAGAAGACTATCGCACAATTAGGGTCGGTGCACTGCCAGAGAAGAAAATCTGAGAGTCTATAAGTCCCTGAAGTTCGTACGAGCAAGTCCAAAGGAGGATTCTCCCCAGTATAAAGATTATTATTCAACGTCGATTCATCTATAACTAAAGAAGGATCTTCCATACTCTGACCAACAGCCAGTTTAATAGCACTAGTAATCTCGTCTCGTGACGTATAAGGAAAACAAACATTAAGAATAGCACGATTGTTCTTTTTAGTAATTTCCTCAGTATTCCTGAGAATTTCCTTGACATCTTTGGGTAACATCTGGATATTCCCTACTATTCTTATTCTTATACCAAACTGTTCACATAAATCACCATGTGAACTTATTTGCTGTAATTTATTCTTAGCTAGATCCATCAACCATTCCACTTCATAAGAACTTCGTTTGAAGTTCTCTATCGAGAAAGCGTATACAGTAGCACATTTAACTCCAGACTCAAACAACAACTCTAGAATCAGGGCCATGCTTTCAAAACCGAGGTTATGACCCTCTTTTAATTCTATCTTATGAGATTTGGCATACCTTCTATTACCATCCATAATAATACCTACATGTTTGGGAACAGGACCAGTTTGAATCAACCTACCGAAGCCTTTCTTAGCGCTGATGAGTGCCTGTCGATACCCAGGGAAATTAGATATCCAATCACTCATAGGTAAATATATATATGTTATATAATATCTTAGCAATAGCAAAGGTATCTCCTATCTTCCCTTCTTCTTCTCCAGTAGCTTCTTTGTCTTCTGCCATATGAAATCTGGCACTATTTAACCGAGGACTGCAGATAAGAGTAGATGGTAGCGCTGTCTCATCGGAATGGCTATTAGATTAGAAATCAACTTCCCTATAGCTATTATTAATACTTTAAAGTACAAATTACAATGTCTGATCATTCAATGCAAATAGTGGAGTCAGAAGAGGGAAAAGACCTGTTCTTGGAATCTAATGAAATTGCTGAAGAAATTGCTGAAGATGATGGTGCTATGGTTCCAGAAGATGACGATGATGAAGATGAAGATGATTTAGAGCCTTTAGATGACGATGAAGATCAGATAGGCGAAGAAATATTGAAGATAGATATGTCTAATAACTCATGGACTTATTTTGATCAACATACAGATTCGGTTTTTGCCGTCACCGGCCATCCTCAATTGCCACTAGTTGTTAGTGGTGCCGCTGATCATAGTGCCAAGTTGTGGACAGTACATAAGCAACCACCTACGTTAGTTGCTGATATTGCTGACCATACAGAATCAGTCATTGCTGCCAAGTTTTCTAGCGACGGTCAGTTTCTCATAACCGGAGATATGGCAGGTCAAGTCCAAGTACATCAAGCTAATAAATCTAGGGAAAAATGGACCTGTTTTGCTAAATTACAAGAAGTAGAAGAAGTATTATGGATTGAATCCCATCCTACATTACCTTACTTTGCATTTGGTGCTACTGACGGGTCCGTCTGGGTATACCAATTGGATACAACCACCAAAACTGTCGTAAATATCATGTCTGGCTACAGCCACACTTTAGATTGTACTGGAGGTGTTTTCATGGCTTCTAAAGATGAAAATGATTTAAACTTGATCACAATTTCCGAAGAAGGTACTGTCGTCTCATGGAACTGTTTCACCAGTGATATCAAATACAAATTACTGCCTCATGTCGATTTCAAGGGTGTTGAAAGTCCTTGGGTCACTATTAAGAATAATAAAAATATCTTGGCCATTGGTGGAAGAGACGGGCAGTTATCGATTGTAAATAACGATAACGGTAAAGTGGTCCACTCCTTAAAAGTATTGGACTCGGAAGATCAGGCCGAATTATCAATTGAAGCTTTAAGTTGGTGCAAGGTACCCAACTTAAACATCCTCGCTGTCGGTTTAGTCCACGGAGATGTTTTCCTCTTTGATACCCAGCAATGGAGATTAAGAAACACCATCAAAACCGACCCCCACCCCGATTACGAAAACGCCATCACCAAATTGCAATTTGTCAACAACACTCCTATTTTAATCGGGTCCAGTTCCAACGGTAAGATCTACAGATGGGACGTCAGAACCGGTGAGGCGTTATTTGTTGGTGTAGGTCACAACATGCCGATTTTTGACTTTGCCATTATGGATAATGGTAAGAAATTGATAACCGCTGGTGATGAAGGTGTTTCTTTGGTTTTTGAACCATAAAAAAACAAATTAGATTAGTTAGAATTAATTACATTGTATATTACTATCTATTAGACTATAATAAACTCCTTAAATCGTCTCGTTTCATTTCTTTGTAGTTTTCATATTTTGCACCCAAAACGCGTATTAAAAAAATTGGTTGAGATTTAACAAGATATAGACATAATGACGATGGAACTGGAAATGGACAGGAAGGAAGAGGAGATGGACTTTAGTAAGCCACACAGACCTTCTGAAGCTGATATGCTGTTTTACTACCAAAGGTTGTTGCCTTTTAGGTACCTTTTCCAATGGTTGAACCATTCCCCTAAACCTACTACTGATTTCACCATGAGAGAGTTTGCCTACGAACACAGGTCGGGGATTTACCAGAGATACAATTCGTTTGCAACACAAGAAGAATTCAAACAGTCTGTTTGCAAGTCAAATCCTACGAGATTCGAAGTTGGTGCTGTCTATTCAGTTAATCCAAGGGAAAGGAAGAATTTACCCAAAAATGCAATGAAACCCGTTTGTAAAGAGTTGGTGTTTGATATAGATTTAACTGATTACGATCCAGTGAGAACCTGTTGTTCAGGTACGGATATTTGTACGAAATGTTGGAAGTTTATTCAAGTCGCTTGCAAGATTATTGATGTGGCCTTGAAACAGGATTTCGGGTTCAAGAGTTTGATTTGGGTGTTTTCAGGAAGAAGAGGTGCCCATTGCTGGATCAGTGATGCCAGAGCTAGGAATCTCGATGAAACTGTCAGGAAATCAATTGTCGAGTACTTGGATATTTTGGGTTCCAAATCAATCAAGTTTAGTCTGAAAAAGCCAATGTCACTCAAGAAGCCATTCCACCCCCATATTGAACGTTCATTCAATATTGTGAAGAATGAATTTGTTAATATAATCCTTGAAGACCAAGATCCTTGGTTAACCACACCAAGTTCCGCTCCCGAAGATAAATGCTGGCAACAAGTTGATGAGTTATTATCATTCTTGGATAACAAACCACTCCAACAGGAATTGAAACAGAAATGGCAAAATCAAACAACAACCTCTTCTTCAAAAGCAAAGTGGGATGATATCAATACTGTCGCCAAAAAAGTGTTAAAAAGTCAGCTCCAAGTAAGCATGTTAAACGATGCCAAGAAGGAAATTATCTTGTACTACATGTACCCCCGTTTAGATGTCGAGGTCTCGAGACAAATGATTCATTTGTTAAAATCACCGTTTTGTATCCATCCCTCCACTGGTAATGTGTGTGTTCCATTCGATCCGTTACAAAATATATCAGGGAACCCAGAAGATGACGATTATGGGTTTAATCCAACACATGCTCCAAATTTAAGACAAATACAATATGAATTGGAGAAATGGGAATCAAATCCAAGCAATCTGGATTCAGACAAGAAAATCGCCGATTATGAAAAGACCAGTTTGAAACCATATATTGATTATTTTGGTAAATTCGTTAATCAATTAATTAAAGATGAACTAAAAGAATCTAGTGCAAAGAGAAGTGCCGAAGATTCGCTCGAGTTCTGAAATGGGTATATATTATATATAATGTACATTAGTTATTAAATATTAGAGGTTATTATTTCACCCTATTCACGTAATTGGACATATTTGTTCTTTTATTTTGAAAATACTTCCTTCATCATCAGCATCAATGTCTGTTATCCCACCGCTATCATTTTTAATTATTATTATAGCTTCTTTTTCACCAATCAACAGCAACGACGATGCTTCACTTGCACTTGCTGACCCCCCATTTGATTTCACATGTAAATCATTGTGAAACCATTCTAAATATTCAAATTGTCGATTGTATTTCACATAACCATTGGT
>JAXQKE010000315.1:0-24013 GCA_037042355.1 Candida sp. Y128-05E | reverse complement strand
TATCTTCTTGAAAATGAAATAATCATTCAAGAAACTTGCTTCACCGGGAAAATTTTAGACAACAAATCTAGAGGTAGTTTATACCACCTGGGTATTCAATTCCTGTGAATTAAACCTATGCTGTTGTCAATGGATCCATAGGTGTGTTGTCTCGTTGATTTTTTTTTTTTTTTTTTTCTTGAAGGTGTATTAAACCTTTACAATTCTACAGATATAGATCTATTTATGTTTGTATCCATTTAACTCAGTATATTCTAGATATAAGAGCTTAAACCTCTCTCTTTTTTGTCGGCATATATTTTTTGCTAATCTTAGATTATCAAGAATTTTCACCTACTTTACAAATTTTACAATTACCAATTTATTGGAAACATTTAATTTTAAAAGAAGCCTTTACACTTAGAATCACAACGGCAATAATTGAAATACTCAAGTAGTTACGTTGTCCAGTTTGGTAAATCAAAATTTTGGTGCAAATTCAATTGCACACAAATATGGTTGCAAAAAAAAAAATAAGTATTCGTAAACCACAATATGGACGAGGATCACTATTACCAAATAGAAGACGTTCAATTTAGCGAACTGGACCAAGATCAGTATGACGAAATGGAAGAGGATATATATCCCGAAATGGAGCAGCGACGATTAGAATACGAGAAAAGACAACAAGCCCGAATGAAAAGAATAAGAGAAGAAAATTACCGAAATAGAGCGCTTTTTAGACTACACAACCAAATGTTGAATAAAGTATATGTTTTACAAAAACAAAAAGAAAGTACCGCTGCTATTACTATAAAGATTGCATTTGGTATGGATCCACACATCGAGAAACCACATACCTTGAAAATGTTGCGTGATTTGGAAAATTATTTAGGTAGAGAAGACAGTGAACACAGAAAAGCTAGTGAAGATAATGCTGCTAATAAAGCAGTGAAAGATGATGATTCTTGGGAAAGAGAGTGTCAAAGCGAAAGAGGAACGCCAATAAGGGACGAAGAAAGTCCAGACGATATGGAGATGACTGAATATGAATCTGGATCTTTCATCGAAGGTGAAAACCATTATGTATTTACCAGCGAAGAAGAATACATATTTAACGGAAGTCGAGAAGAAGGACCAAAAAGAAAGAAGAAAAAACCAATGCAGGAGTATATTTGATGGTGCGTGTGTTTCTGAGAGGGCTTATCGAACTCAAAGATTTAGTTTATTGATGAGAGTAGGATATATATAAATATATATGAGTAAATGTGATTTATTTAGCCAAATATTGTCTTTCATTCGAAGTGAACTAGTTTACAAAACTTGAAACAGATTTAGAATAATAAGAGGATCATCTGAATCAAATGTAGAATGTAGATCTAAAAGTATCCCTATCATGACTTCTTTTGACCTTCAATCCTTCTAACTTTACCAGCTTCTCCAATTGGGAAATTTCAAATATTAAAATTTCCACCAATTTTTGAAGAATGATATCATAAATCAATAGTAAGTACCATAATATAGCTAGGAGAACTGACAATCATTGTCAAAACTACCAATTTCAAAGGAAATTTTGAAAAGTTTCAAGATTTAGACCTCGTTGTCGATAACTAGTGAAAATTTCCACAGCTATAAAATCTCCGATATAGTGTAACGGCTAGCACGGTTCGCTTTCACCGAGCAAACCCGGGTTCGACTCCCGGTATCGGAGAACACGTTTTCTTTTTGCAAATTGTGTGAAGTATGACAGCCTACAACTAAGTGGCTACAACAATGCAAAGAGATTTTAACTTTATGGGCTACATATTCCCATTGTTTGATTTGGTGCAGATTTGTGATTATGTAAATTTGCTCATTATACGAAGTCAATTTTTTGACCTCATCGAATAGTCTAGTTGACATTATTAATTGACAACAGTTTTGGAGAGGTTATTAATGTGTAGATAGAGTGATATAGCCATTCTAGGGATATATACATTCATGTTGTTGATATGAAGTTTGCTAAACAGTTAGAAAAATCGTTGGTGGAGGAAGAAATTCCTGAAGATTGGTTATCGGCGGCGATACAATATAAAGCTTTAAAGAAATGTATCAATAAAGTGGTTGAAGAATTGAAATTCTTGGGTTTGGAACAAAGTACTCGAAAGCTATTATTTGAAAATTCAGAATCTGATCAAATCATTGAAATTAATGAACTGGATACAAATGCTAGCAATCCCACGATTGCCCAATACTCTTTATCGAAAATCAAAGGTGACGAACATATTGTGCCCATATTAAAAATTAATCTTGATGATGCCAACTTTACCGAAGACCATTTACGTGAATTGTCAACCCAATTACAGAAAAAAATTAATGGGGATAACGATATATTTGAAGTGAAACTTGACGGTGGTGAATTGGTACTTTCTCCTGCAAGCTCCCATGAGAAGTCGGGGTCCCCGACACCGGACCCTTCTTCCGAAACACCACTGCACCCCAAAGAAGTTTCAATCATGTTGAATTCTGATATGAAATTTTTCCAAATGTTGAACGATGAATTAGACAGTTTGGATAATCTCAGAGTAGCTGAAGAGAAGAAATTAATCGATGAAGTTCAAGAAATAAGTCAAGATGTAGCAAAATTAGCTATATCCAAGAAACTCAAAATAATGAATAGACAGGGGGATTTATATAATTGGCGGAAATTGTTTCGTATGTATTTGGATTCCCAAGTTTATTTCAAGTATAATGAAACATCAAATCATGAACGAAATGTTGTCCAGATAAAATTAAATCTAGAAAACTTTATTAGTAATGTCAAAAAATCAGGAATATTGAATCAATTTCAAGACAAGAAGTCATTGCAAGCTTTTAATCAATTCTTAGCGTTAAATTATCATTTATTGAAGATTTTACAATTTCAATCAATAAATTCCGAAGCTTATAGGAAGATTTTGAAAAAATTCGATAAACAAACCAATTTAGGTATATCACAAACATTACCAAAATTAATATCAAACGATCATATATTTTTCACGGGGAAATCCATAGCACAATCCATTTGTTACATTATCCAGAGTTCTATATTAACTTTAGTTCCCCAGTTGGAAGATTATATCTGCCCCATTTGCATGTCAGTTGCATATAAACCTATCCGATTGGAATGTCGCCACATGTTTTGTGTACGATGTCTAGTCAAGATGAAACAGCAACATAAAGTCGATTGCCCTATATGTCGAAGACAAAATGCAATTGAAAATGCCGATGGAAACAATTTGGATCTCGAAGTAATGCAAACTATGAAGAAATATTTCCCAATCGAAGTTAAAGAGAAATTGAAAGAACGTGATAAGGAAAGATATGACGAATATGTTGGAAGTTCGGGTAATGTTTCAACTCAAGTTCATAATGATAAATGTGTCATCACTTAAATAGTTAAAAAGACCACAAGAAAGAGGAATACCTCCAATCGTTTAATAATACTAATAATACTAATACTAATATACTTTACTTCTTGTTTAATTTTATAGACCAATGAACGATCAAGTGGCATCAAAAGTTTGAAGTAAGTGAAATAATCAATTTTTGTTGGATTTCCCCCAAAATTTCACGAAAATACACTAGATAAATTGTCAATGTTAAATTATCTCCCTAAAGCCACCCTTTTCTTCTACATCTCCCATGATCTCTGTTTGTATTTTCATCGTCAGTTGGCATGTCAGATTTGCACTCTGTGCGGGAAAAAGAAACCGCCTAGAGTTTAGACGATACAGCAATTAAGTATTGGGTTTCCCAAAGATTACCAAAGAATAGCCAGAAAAGTGAATAGAAGACCATGACAGATAAGGCTACGAAATATGATCGTCAATTGCGATTATGGGCATCCACGGGACAACATAACCTAGAAAATAGTCATATATGTCTTATCAATGCTACTGCTACTGGATCGGAGGTATTGAAAAATTTAGTATTACCAGGTATAGGTAAGTTTACAATAATCGATGACACCACAGTAGACCAATCGTGTTTACAAGGAAACTTCTTTCTAAATAGATCGAACCTAAATCAATCGAAAGCAGAAGCCATTACCAAGAAATTGATGGATTTGAATAATGACGTGAAGGGAATTGCATTAAAAAAACCAATTGGAAGCTTGATCAACGACTCGGAATTCTGGGATCAGTTCAATGTAGTGATAGTATCAGATTATGTTGCTAATTTATCGACTTTAACCAATCTCTTGTGGGACAAACAAATACCATTGTTGGTAGTGAACACAATAGGATATTACGGCTCAGTCAATTTAATTGCTAACGAAATTACGGTAATTGAAACTCATGATCCTCAGAAAACTTATGAATTACGAATTGATAAACCATGGCCCGAATTACAGAACTACGTTGATTCGATTAATTTGGGTGAAATGGACGAAATAGAACATGCCCATGTCCCATACCTTATAATATACATCAAAGCATTACATTTATGGAAACTGGACCATAAAGGCAATCCACCAACTACTTATGTTGACAAACAAAATTTCAAAACATATATTGAAAATATGTCAAATAATAAGTACACCGAAGAGAATTTTGTTGAAGCATTACAAACGATCCATCGAGCTTTACAATTGACCCAAATCCCTCAATCGATTCAAAAATTGTTCCAATCCTCTAATATCAAGAATATCAATCAATCGACCTCGCTTTTTTGGATCTATGTTAAGGCTCTCAAGAATTTTGCCGACATTAATGGTGCATTACCATTATCCGGCAATTTGCCCGATATGGTTAGTGACACAACCAGTTATATTAGACTACAGAATCTTTATCGAAATAAAGCTATTCAGGATCAAGGTGCATTTGCTAAAGAAGTAATGAAAGTATTAAACTCAATTGGTAGATCACTAGATGAAATCACCCAAGAATCTATGAAGGCGTTTTGCAAAAACTCTCAATTGCTATATGTTTCTGACGGCTCAAAAGACATTTCAACGCCAACTTTGGTCACAACATTATTTGAAGAGTCCGATGATAATGACGACGACAACTTTAGTATTTTGGCGATATATTATGCTATTTTGACTTTCAATAGATTTATTGATTTGAAAAAGTATCGTCCCAGTATTGAAGATTATGATGAATACGTTGACGTATTTGTGAAATATTTTGGCATAAAACAACAGTTAACTCCCGCAATCGTGTCAACCTTTAAAGAAGTGTTGACGCATAACACATCAGACTATCATAATTTAAATAGTTTAATGGGTGGAGTCGTGAGTCAAGAAGTGTTGAAATTAACTACAAGTCAATATACACCCTTAGACAATTTATTCGTTTTCGATGGAATTAGATCAATGAGTTCGAAATGGAAAATTTAAGAATTGAAAATAGTTTGTTCCGTTCAGTCGAAGTGCATTTGACATGTATAGGTTTGACTTGTAGTATAGGTGCTTATTGTCTTAATGGCGATCATAGAGTTAGAATTAGTTTGTTTTGTACATAATAATTGAACATTTTCACTATATAATGAGTGTGTGTATTATCTATATTACAAGTCGTCAAAGCTACCCTGCATTCCTGTGTTATTCTTACTTTTCTTAGAGTTACGGATTTCGTCTTTCCAATCTTGAACATCCTCTTCTTCAGAACTTTCCTCCATAATTTGTTTCTCTATAGCCTCCCTTTTACGTTTCATTTTCTCTCTTCTTTCTTGTCTGGTTTCTTTTGTATCTACTTTAGTGGACCACGCTTCGTTCTTTTTATTCAATTCCTTCCTTCTTTTTGCGTCGGTGATTTTTTTAAGCTTTTCGGCTTCCATATTTTCAACTCTTGATTGCTCTTTCAAAGGGTCAGCATATGCGTATTTATCCATATCAATAACCTCGCCTAACCATCCATTTTCTGGCATATCATCATTTGATATATATTTAGTTTCTGGCATTTTTGGCAAACGTAACAACCCGTATGATTTTGCCATTCCAAGATAATCAAAGTTAGAGAGACGGAAAATTGACGATGCCATGTGTTTCGAATAATATCGAATGAAACCAACATATGATTGAACTCCCATTTCATGTCTTGCTCTGTCCTCAAGTAAAAACTTTCTGAATTCCTTGAGTAAAGAATCATGATCTTGCACTACAGGTGGGTCTACTTCAGTCATATGTACATCTTTGACCTCCATGAAATCGACATAATTGATTTCGGTACTGTTTTCATTAAACATGACAATTGCTTGACCCACTTTGTTTGCTCTCCCAGTTCTACCACATCTATGTAAAAATACATTTGGATCAGTTGGGGGGTCTAATTGAATGACTAGGTCAACATCAGGAATATCAATTCCTCGGGCAGCCACATCGGTGGTCATTAATACATGTTTGTAGGAATGAGAATCACCTTCACTGAACTTTTCCAACGCTTTTATTCTTGATTTTGTGGTCAACTGTCCGTGCAAAGAGACCATTTTCAATTCTTCAACATCCATCAATCTTTGGAATGCATTATAGAAGTATTTGACTGAAAGACAAGTTGGGAAATAAACAATACATTTTTTAAACCTATATTGTTTCATCATAGTTAGTAATGTCGTAATTTTCTTGTCAGCGTCAACCACCATAAAGTTAATTGATAAAGATGCTGGAGCTGCATTTTTTGAAGATTTCGATTTGACAGCGACTTTGACTGGGTTATTCATACCAGTTTTGAAAATAGCGTCACCTGCTGCTGATAATGTAGCAGAAAACAACCCTGTCCTTCGTTGTTTAGGTAATCTTTTCAATATCGTAGTAACATCTTTTTCAAAAGATACATCCAACAATTTATCCGCCTCATCTAGAATAGCAATTTCCACAGAATTGGTCTTTATTGCTGTATGAGAAAGGAAATCCAAGAGCCTACCTGGAGTGGCAATTAGAATGTAAGGTTTAGTTGAATTATAAGTCTCGAAATCGTCTCTTACAGTAGAAATGGAACCCACTAATAATTGTGTTTTAATAGCAGTTTTATCTTCAGGTAAGAACTCCAACACAGATTCAAACACCGCTTGTATCTGCCTAGCCAACTCTCTAGTAGGAGACATAACTATTGCCAACATATGACCCTTCTTAACCGGTTCTGGTAACTCTCCTTCGTCGTCTAAGTTATATAACCTATTAGATATCTTCTGTAACACAGGTATAACAAACGACAACGTCTTTCCTGACCCAGTAACTGCTTCTACTACCACATCTTTATTCCCACTTAACAAAGGAATAGCTGATGCTTGAACAGGTGTCATTGTTGGAAACCCCATAGACTTGATAGCATCTTTGATCCATGGGTGGAGATCACACTTCAAGTTATCCCAGTCTAAAGATCCTTTCTTAGTGGCCATTCTAAAGAAATCAAATTGCCTACTCTATCTAAATTCAACCTCATTTCTGTCTATAGAAAAACTGCGATGAGCATCAACTAACAAAACTTCAATTGTATGCTGAGAAGGTTGTTTCCTTTGGTGAGAATGGTCAAGAGAACGTTCAGCAAGATTAGTAACGAAGGAATGGTGAGCCAGGTGAATTATAACAATTGGTCAAAGGAAGAGTTGATCAAAAAGATCCAAAAATTAGAAGGTGTCCAAGATGAAAAAGCGAATGTTGCTAGTGTTTCTGATGAAAAGCCCATAGCTGTTAGTGGTGCTGATGAAAAGCCTATAGCTGTAAACGGTGTTGTAGAAGAAATAAAGAAGAAGAAACAAAAGAAAGATTTCGACTTTAAGAAATATAACAAACGGTTTATTGCTTTAAAATTTGCCTATTTAGGTTGGAACTATAATGGTTTGGCGTATCAATACGAGCCCACACCATTGCCTACAGTGGAGGAGACGATAGTGCAAGCAATGTACAAATCGAAGTTAATACCAACTCCTGATATTGAAAATTGCAAATTCAGTCGATGTGGTAGAACTGATAAAGGTGTAAGTGCCATGAGCCAAGTTATCTCATTAGTAGTTAGATCCAATTTTACTGAAGAAGAACAAAAGAATCCGGAAAATGATAATAAAGAACTTGCATATATTACTATATTAAACTCATTGCTACCGCAAGATATCCGTTTTTACGAGGTATGTCTTCGACCTCCACCTGAATTCGATGCTAGGTTCAGTTGTTCATATAGACATTACCGATACATGTTCAAGAAAACCAATCTTAATATCGAATTGATGCAGCAAGCAGCTGCGCTTTACGAAGGACGTCATGATTTCCGGAACTTTTGCAAAATCGATGGTTCGAAACAAATCACCAATTTCAAACGTGAAATTCATCTGGCTAAAATCATTCATTTCAAAGACGATTTCTATTATTTCGACTTGAAAGGTTCGGCGTTCCTTTGGCATCAGGTTAGATGTATGGTTGGGATATTGTTTCTCGTGGGCCAGAAACTAGAGACTCCCAAACTTGTTACCGAGTTACTCGATGTAGAGAAAATGCCTTCTAAACCGGGTTACGAAATGGCCAATGATATCCCCTTGGTATTGTATGATTGTGTATACCCCGAGATGGAGTGGTTGAAATTGACTGATTTTACAAAACATAAAATGGACAAGGATTTGTCGCTGTATCGAGGATTACTCATGGAGTATCAAGTGAAGGCAAACATGGCAGAAATATTAGATGAATTCTTCATCGGGAAATATCCAGAACCAGCGCCTAGTGCAAGAGGAGGAGCCATTAATACAGGGAACGGAAGTGGGAGGTTTTTCAAGAAATACACTCCCGTGATTCAACGACCAGTCAATGATACATACGATGTAATTAACGAGAGGCACAAACAGAAACTAATCAGAAGGAAACTGGGGCATAACACTGATGAAGAGGGGGAATAAGCTGAAAATCAAAAATAGGCTTGACATACATGATAATTCACAACTAGAACGATATGTATATAGGACCCAATACAGGATTCCGCTGTGATTGAAATCAAACTTTGCAATTTACATGTGAACTTTTTCAATGTTGTTCTATTAACTATAACCTTATAACCATCCCCTATATTTTTACCTAATTTGATACCCACGAAGGGACCCAGAACTGGGGTTCTTGGCCACCTTCGTCGATCCAGAGGAACCCATTCATGATCATTTCATCGATGACCGATTTACAGCGCACTTTGTCCCAACCATAATTATCTCTCAATAATCTCGTGGTTACAAAACCGCCCATGAATCCACATAACTCATATATGTTTTTCTGATCGGTGGATATATTTGTCCCTGTAGCACTGGAGAATTTCAACCATTTCTTACCATTAATATCCAAGATATTATAACCCTCTCCTAGAGTGGTCAAGATACTTAACGATTTCTGAATATCTTCGTCAGTGATATTCGTAGAAATCTGCTTGTTGTCATTGAGCCTGACCAATAATTCCTTGATACTGATCAATCCACCATTCAAATCCCGGGTAGATTGGCCAATTTCAACAATTCTCACCGCCAAAGCAACCTGGAAATTTGCATTTTTATCATTCTTCTTAGTATTTCCTTGCAACAACAATTCCAAAGGATCTATGTTCGCCAGCAAACACATTTGGGTGAATTTGTTCCTGAACTCAGGATTCAGCTTGATCTCATCACCGTGATCGCTCGCAAAATTCACCAAAGCCGATTGTAATACCTCCAATTGCGTCAGCAACTGGTCGTTGTGTTTCGCAGTCAATGTCTGACCTAATTGCGTATAAGCATCCCTATCAATCTCCCAACTTCTGTTCATCTCCACTAGTCTCCATTAGTAAAATCTTCACAGGCCGACGTTTCATTTTGGCCGACCGAAGTGCAGGAAAATAACGGCGGGGTTTACGCCCGTGCTAAATAGTATGGAGAAACCAAATAGATTTGAAACAATTTGACAGATATGGCTAAGTTCAAAGAGCCAGAGGCTCCTAGGGAGATTACAGTTAGGTTAGGTAAAGGAGTGGTAGGAATACTTGCTATTCCTCATTCGGTGGATTGTGAAAATCCGTTCGAGAAAGGTTATGCTCCGGCTACCAATAAGGCTGCTTTGATTCTTCACGGACAGGGAGGACATAAGAATTATTGCTACCAGAAGATGGTGGCACATCGCTTGGCGTGGGATTTAGGTGTATACTCGCTAAGAATCGATTTCAGAGGGTGTGGAGATTCGGATCCAAATGAATCAGCGGCTCGTGGTCGGGTATTATCGCAAGATATTGAAGATGTGCAGCACTCAGCTGAGTTTTTGATAGATGGTACGAAGAATCCGTTGGGGATTAATTTTCAATTAAGTTCAATCATTGCCCATTCGAGAGGTGGGGTAGCTATGTTTATGTGGGCTTTAAAGCAAAATGAGATTTCAAAATCGGATGAAGTTGGTAAGGCAATCGTCGTGCCTAACTTGGTCAACTGTTCTTCGAGATTTAGAAGTTATACTGTTTTGGACAGGTATGATGTTTTAGATACCGAATGGATTTCATTGCCGCAAAGGTGTCTTCGATATGGTAAAATGCAAAATATTGACATAACCCGCCAAGAATTATATGAATTAGCAATACCAGATTTGAATCCCTTGAGCGAATTACCCTTGGACTGGTCGGTTTTGCTGATTTATGGGTTGGAAGATACTATCATCCCCATTCAAGATTGCACGTACTTCGCCAACACTTTGAATCGAGGTTATTTCTCACATAAGTTACAAGTGATTCCTCGATCCGATCATAATTTCTATGGTGAAACCACCATTACGAATGATAATGCCGAAGAATTCAACCCGGACGGTTATCCTTTAACATCTCGAGACTTAGTTAATTACAATTATGTGGTCACCGAGATGATTTTAGATTGGTTGGATCCAGTTGAGGAAACTAGAAGGTTTGTGGCTGCTTCATATGATATTGGAAGATTCCCAAGATGGAAAGTTGTCGATGGTGTCAGTAATTTCCGTGATTTGGGAGGTTGGAAAGTTCACAACCCGACTTTTCAAATATCCCATAAACCTCATAATCAATATTATGTTAAACCGGGTGTAGCGTACAGATGTGCCCTGATGAGTAATATAACTCCACTCGGGATCACTCAATTGAATGGCTTGAATATCAAAACTATTTTTGATTTAAGGAGTAATGGTGAGTGTGTACGTGACGGTGTGTCTCAAGGATTAGAGGAAGCTGGAATTACTAGAATACATGCTCCTGTTTTTGCCGAAGAAGATTTTTCACCTACAGTCATTGCAGTTAGATATAAACATTTGATGACCAGTTGGTCAACAATCGTGAATGTGTATGAAGATATTTTGGAAAATGGTACCAGAGCATTCAAAACAATTTTTGAATATATTCGAGACGATGGTCGACCATTTGTTTTCCACTGTACAGCCGGTAAAGATCGTACTGGAGTTTTCGCCATGTTATTGTTATTATTACTTGGGGTTGATAAAAACACAATAGCCAAAGAGTATGAATTGACTTCAATTGGATTGAAGGCAGATCACCCCCAAATCAAAGATAAGTACCTTGAAATGGTTGAAAAGATGCGTAAGAAATTCGGAACTAGTGCCAAGCTGATGGAAGATATGATATCTCGTGGCCGGAAAGATTGGACTTTAGAAGATGATGGGTTTGATAATTTGATTAGTAGTAGATATGAAGCTATGTTGGCAACATATGAAATATTCCATACGAAATACGGAGGGGTAATTGACTATTTTACCAAACAATTAGGATTTTCAGAAGCTGATATTAAAAAGATTTATCAAAAAATGATTGTACTCGATCCAGAAAATGGCGGGTTTATCACCAATAATTACATCAATTGGGAACACCGTTCAACCAAATCTAAGATTTAAATAACTTATATTTATATTATTACATTATATATTATATACAAATAGATTTTATTTTTCATTACATACTTGTTAATGGTCTTGCTGTCAAGATTCGAATGGTAACGTGAAAATTGCCTCCAAACTAAACTCGGGTTGACTTTTGATTTTGGTTCTATACTTGCCTTGAAAGCGCCAAGAACACATTTAGATCTTGATTTTAGCGATTCATTTGTTAAGTATGATTCGCATGGAGAGAAACGACACATTAAACTCTAGATATTGCTTTCGCATGCAATATATATATTTCACATAATAGGTAATGGCCTTTCTTTGAAAGTCAATTTCTTCTCCACAATATCAATCATTTGCATTGATTTATCTTGAATTTCATCAGAAGTATCAATAGGGATTTTCAACACACCTAAAGGCGTTTTCAACTTCTCTAGGGTTCCTATAAGTCTTTGCGAATTACCAATATATAATGTGATTTTGTTTTGATCCTTTTCATCAATTTCCAATTTTCCAACTTTTATTGCATAAGAGATATCATCAAGTTTAATATAATTTTCATTCAATTCAGTAGGAACATGTTTGGGCAAGTTCAATACCCCTTGAATCTCCACCACTACCAACCCAAAGGGTGTGGATATTATATTATCTGCTTCACTCCCTGTGTTGGGTACGTCTCCAGTCAATCGTTGATGAGCTTTCGTGTAATCTATTTTCGCTATTGGCATGATAATCAAGTAATTTATATTATTAACCAGTATATGAGCACTCCCAATCCAATAACCTAATCAGTATCATCCTACGATCCATCACCAGACGCGCTTAGAAAATCAGCCGCACCGAATAATCCACAACGTTAAGTATGATGAAGTACAAACAAGTAGAGATTTAAATCACAAAAGCAGTGACAGTATCTAGGTTAACAGAGTAAAGAAGTAATGTTAAAACTGTGTTCTTTTTATGAATACTACGGCAGTGGCAGGAGTGTGCAAGTATTTGCATGTATTGTGGAATTTGCCTGACCCTAGAACTGGAGCTGGGAAATGGGTAGGTATAGGAGAATCATTAATGGGGAAACCACTACCACCAGTGTTGGTGGAATCTGTTAAGTTACAACAAGTTAGTTTATTTGGAGGGTTCCCTACTTCGCAAGATGTTGCTCCCTCGCTAGTTTTTGCAGCCATTTTTGCAATCCTAGGAATAGTTCATTTGATGATATTTGGCATGAATTACACTCGACACCATTACTTTTACATATCTCTAGGATTTGTAGTATACTGTATAATGTGTGTCATTGGGTTTGTGGTAAGGGTATTCTGGAGTCGAGATTTGACTAGTATAAACTTAGGCACGGTGTCACAGGTGTTTATGATTGTGTCATGGGTGTTTTTGGTTGGATTGAATTTGATGTTAGTAGGGAGGTTGTTCTCTAGGAAGCATCCTGGTACTTCTATTTCTAGAGTTATGATTGTGATTAATATTATTGCCTGTTTGGTTGTGATAATGTTAATACTTTGTATGGTGATTCCCAATTACTATTTCCTTTCAACTATAGTGTGGACCCATTATTATAATGGGGTGAAAGCAGCTAGTTTGTTGTTGGTATTGTACTCGTTAACTAGTGTTGTGTTATTATCATTAGCATTTTTGCTAAACAAAGATGGCGATCTACATACCTCCGAACCAACCGGGATAGAATCGTATTCTCCATTTTACTTTGTGAAGAGGGGTGTAAAGAAAGAATCATTTTCCCATAATGCTATTCGTATAATAAAAACGAATAACACTAATCTAACTTTTTTTATCATACTTATCTCGGCTATATTGCTATTTATTAGTTCCATGATAAGGTGTATCCTCATATTTGAAGCTAAAACTGTGGCAAACTCAACTAATCTCGCAAAACCTTTTGTGATTTACATCTGTTATGGTGGTTTTGAATTGGTGATAAATCTACTCTACATTATAGGTCGAGTTGATTTACGGTTCTACCTACCAGACCGTCTTCCCAGAGGATTCAACGATGTTTCTGCTATTGAGTATTCAGTTAATGCCACCATGAATAATCCCACGCCAGAAAGTCAAGTTATACGAGACTCAATGCCAATAACTGTGCTTGACTCAAACGATACATGGCAATTTTACTCTCCTCGCCTGGGATTAAGTGATGATGAAAAGTATTCTCCAAGTGTGCCTCCTCCAAGTGTAAGTACCCCAGTGACAAAAATTATTAAAATGTATGAAGAAACAGATGAAGATGAGTTTAGGTTTTAAAATGTTTATAGAGTGTAATAGAAAGTACCTTGGTAAGGAGAAGTAATTAATAATTGTTATTTATTTAGTTATCTTAATGTGTTAGATTTTGCAGCTAAAGTCGCATTGAGCCCATCACAAATTTTTAAAAAAATCTAAAGCCTATTGTAATAGTTATAAGTAAACACAGACAATGTCACGTCCTGAAGAGTTAGCTCCACCGGAGGTGTTTTATAATGATACAGAATCATACAAATATACCTCATCGACCCGTGTGCAGCACATTCAAGCTAAAATGACGCTTCGAGCTTTGGAATTGTTAAATCTAGAACAAGATGCACCACACTTCTTGTTAGATTTAGGTTGTGGGTCGGGTTTATCTGGTGAGATCCTTACAGAGGAAGGGTACCAGTGGATAGGTATGGATATTTCACCCAGTATGTTGGCTACAGGGTTAGATCGTCAGGTTGAAGGTGATTTATTTTTGAGTGATTTGGGTAGTGGTGTACCGTTCAGAGCAGGTACCTTCGATGCTGCCATATCTATTTCGGCTATACAATGGTTGTGTAATGCTGATACTTCGGGTAATGATCCTAAAACGAGAATGTCGACTTTTTTCAATACCTTATATGCTTCCTTAAAGCGAGGAGGTAAATTCGTAGCCCAATTCTATCCTTCCAACGATTCCCAAACTGAATCGTTATTGAATGCGGCCAAATTGGCCGGGTTTGGTGGTGGTCTCATGATTGATGATCCAGAATCTAAAAAGAATAAGAAATATTATATGGTACTTACCGCAGGTATTTCCGAAAGATCTATGAACTTAGAAGGTGCCAAAATGGACCAGATCAACTCGACAAAGAAACTTAATAGTAAACAAAGGAGAGGGGTTGAATCTAAGAAAGATTTCATCAACAGAAAGAAAGAAACCATGAAGAGAAGAGGTAAGAAGGTCGCTCTTGACTCGTCGTACACGGGGAGAAAAAGAAGACCCAGGTTTTAGTAGAACCTATCACCCCATTCATATCTTTCATTTCCATGTATCATTAGTATTTTAGCATTATAGTTTACAATAAAAATAATATTATCTTTTAGTAGAGTTAAAGATATACTAATTGAGATATAACTGTAGGTTTCTATGAAAACATACAAAGAAAAATTCAAGATATATTTGGTGGTCCTACTATATAATAAGGTTATGAAGCTCACAGATTTAGATTACTTTATATATCTACTGTGTTTATTATAGGTGTGGAATATTTTGTGTTTACTTATATTTGTTAGAGTTCTACAATAATTTTTAGATCATTCTAAAGAAATGATTATGGTGATTATTAGTATTGGATCATACCAGAGATGATTATGGTAATTGTTAGTATTAAATTATTCTGTAGAAGTAAAATTTATTAAATCCATTTAGTGCGAATAGGAAATTTTTTTTTCATTGAAAATTTGGTAAGCTAACCAAAGGGAAGTCTTAACTAGATCTACAACCAAATAATGATAGGAATAAGGAGGATATTACAGAGTTCACCTATACTCACACAATCTATTAGAACTTTCAAAACTTTAAGAACTCCAGTACCCACTGTTTACGAACCTTTGGCTTCTAAACGTAATGGTGAACCAGTGTTGCCCTTTTTACATAAACAATTGTTAGATAAATATGATCCTACAGGTAAAAGAAGAGCTTTAGTTAATGATAAAACAGGTTTAAGATCGGGTGATATTATCAAAGTCACCTATTTAGACCGTACCGATGTTATTGGTAGAGTCATTGCCATTAAAAGATCCCATAATTCCGTTGGTACTAATATCTTGATTAGAAACAAGATTAACCGTATTGGTTGTGAAGTTAGAATCCCTTTATATTCTCCCAAATTGAAAAATATCGAACTCATCCACAAACCTAAAGAATACTTACCTAGAAACAAACAATATTATATCAGAAACACCAAATTGGATGTTCAAGACTTGGAAGAGTTTATGAAACGTCAAAACAAAAAGAATGAAAAGATTGCTCAATCGAAAGACTCCAAGAAATAGATGTTGTATATATTAAGTTTTTTCAGGGTGTATGTATATATTAAAATGAACAGTAATTAAAATTTAATGTAGAGTATGTAATTTACATATTATAATAAACAATAAATTTATATGACAATTATCAATGTTCTATTTTTATTGTGTATGTGTATTTAAGCTTTATTCATGAGAATTGTCTATGGATATATTGATCTTTATTAACAATCTTTTTAACCCAATAGATTGATACCAATGAACAAATTTTGTAATTAAACGCATTCGTTTACTGCTAAATTAGTACTTCAAGTTCACAAGTTCAAGTTTACTCACATTTATCTTCTATTCTGTCTTTAAGCACGGCGCTTTCTTGGCCCTTCCCTCTGTAACGCAACATTGTTATCTTCAGTTTTACCTTCATTTGAATCGACCCTTGCTTAACCTATTTTATTGATGTATATCAAAACCCTTGCAAACTCAAACTTTTCAAACTTTATCTTCTATAAGTGAATTTCCAAAGTGACTAATTGAATCATAAATTCTCTGCAAATATAACTGGTCCAAAATCTATTCACTTCGTTCATAGATAAGCTGATCCAACCTAGCAGTCAATTCATTATTAAACTTACTACTAAACCCAGGCGATAGCACCATCATTAAAGCTTCAAATGTCGGGTAATGTATCTTAGTATCTGGAGTATACCAACCTGAAATATCGACCATTATTTTAAATTGGTCTCCATCTGTCTCTACCAAGAGGTGGTTTATACCCTGGCTAACCACAGATATAGTGGTAAAGTAATTCTGATATTCTTGATATATCAGATTCAATTCCTGAAGTTGTAAACTAGAGTCCATTTTTTGTTTATTTGTTATTTGTAATTAATCAATCCTCTTAATTCACCACATGAAATCACCTTTCCAATTGAACTATATAATTGTCAATCTCCCTGGCAAAAGATCACCAAATATAAATAATATTTTGCAATTGGTAGGAGGAAAAAAAAAAGGTTTCAGAACAGTCAAAATTAACATACAATGTCATTACATCCAAGTAAATACATAGGTAGTAATGTATACATTCTGTTGAAGGATGAGAGATTTCTCACAGGTATTTTAACTGTGATAGATCCTTTTGGTAATATCCTTTTATCTAATGTTGTGGAGGAATCTAAAGATAAATTGAATAATCAAAAAATGCATAAACGGGAAGTTGGGTTGGTTAGTATTCCTAAAGATACAGTGGTTAGTATAAAGATGCAGAGAAAGGAGTGGACTAAAATTCATGAAGTTAGACCTAATAAGGATATTGTAAAACAATCTTAAATGGATTCGATGATGAATGAAAATGCTAACGATTACGAAGTACTCACGAAGTGAGTTATCATGATGAATTATATCATACTTCTCCTATAATATTTTTCAAAGTTCGAGACTGGGAACCGTTGAAGAAGTATTACAATCAGATAATCTTGTGAATATTTTAAATCTGGATGTAATCTTTGTAAAGAATTAATGGCGATTCGATCAATGGTTTTTTTACTAAAATCATGAGCACGACTTGCTTGTATATATGAATATTTTGCATTGGCATATCTATACTAATATTTGCTATTCGATAGCACTGCTCCATTTCCGTATCTATAAAATACATGTTATTTGCATTTCCATATATTAATATATACTCACTACTCCTCATATTGAATCAAAATTTGTCAATGGAACCATATGGCCTAGTATTACAATTAACTCTGTTAATACTTTAAGTCTGGTTGTATTTGTAAAGTGATTAATTCTAATTAATGGATCAATTGATTTATTTTCTACGATAGAAGATTTATTGATATTTATATTAATACATATTCACTGCTCCTCGCGTGCTGATCCAAGTTTCGTGCCTCTAAACCGAGGTTTCACTACCTTTAAAGTAGACATGGTTTTGGGTACTTCGGTCGTCTTTGCAGTCTTATCTCTATTCTTCATGATGTTGGACTTCACGACACTTTTAAGAACTCTGGGTAAAACATGATGTTTTCTGAATGTTGCGATTGAGGTCTCTGTTGGTGTAGGTGTAGGTGTAGGTGTATACGTAGGTACTTGCGTTTCGGATACAGTTGATGATACAATTGTTTGCCAAAAATGTGGTTTCGGGGGTGTTGTGGATGCCAATTTGGTGACATGGAAGGAAATTATGTCATATAAGAGTTTAGTGTTGGTGAATTTATCATTATCATTTGCTAGTTTCATTTCCTTTTCTATTTCTATTTTGGCAGCAAATTTGGGAACCAATTTGGGAGGTGTAATTTTCCTACTACCACTTGGTAATGTGGGATTGTGAACAAATGTTGTTTGTGTTGAAGAATGATTTATTTTATCTTTAGGGTTATCAATTGGATTGGAAATTATTTCATCTGTTGGATCAATTGGATTTGTTAAAGTGGATCTTCCAAAGAATAAACATGTGCCAAGGAAATGGTCCCTAAAAGAAAAGTAATGTCCATAAGGACACTTTTCCATTCCACACTGTTCTACCATCTCTTGCATATCACAGAGACATGTTAAATCCAGATGTCCATATTGACAATTTTTGGATAATTGATTAATACAACTTAAAAAACAGGCAGGTGGTGTAGCATATACCGTTTGCAATAACGTAACCTGTATCATAAATAAAACCAAAACCCAATTTGATCGGATACCCATCTTGAATCTGAGGGATTGATCTAACCGCTGTAAGAATGGTTGCAAAAAATCTCAAAAGAGGAAAAATGACAATTTCAATATAAAAAAAAAAAAACAACTCTTTGGGATCGCCAATCAACAGAAAATTAAATAGGAAAACCTGGCTAATCGTATATATACTCTGTTTGATAATACTACTTCTACAGTTTATAACAATTTTCTCCTAATAATTACCATTAACGCCACTTAAATCGGTTATACCAACTCAATATCATCCAATTTCCGTAATTTTTTCACTGGGTTATACGGAATTGATATCTTGTCTAACTACCAAACAATATCCTACCATCCTTTCGCGTTATTACCTCTTTTAAAGCTGAAAGTAATCTTCCATTTAATGTAATTTCCTGCACATTTTCAATCTGGAGACAAAAAAAATCTAGCGCAAATCCTACCATTGTAAATCAACGTCTACGAAAACAACAACTTTTAATAGATAATAATACCTTGTAAGATGCAGGGATCGTTCACCAAAGATGGGTTACCACGTCCGTACAATATGAGACCAGTGAAGAAGAAGAATTCGCCTTATAACAAGATGCCACAACAGTTTTTCACCACTCCAAGAAGAAAACTTGTTGGTTACTTGATAATGTTGTCGATATTTGGTATGATGATGTTCATGGTTTCGCAGGATATGAAAGCCAAACCGGATCCAACATATGAGGTGATTAAACTAGATAAAGGTAAGGAAGATTTGGCGTCGAACTTGGCACAAGCAGCTAATGGTGAAGTAGGCATAGGTTTAGCAGAAGCTCCCAAAGGTGGTATAGCGAATGAGGGTGTAGTAGTAGGTTCTGACGAGGATAAGATTGTCGGGGGTAAAACTAGAAATAAAGATCCAGTACAAGCAGACATAATTGAATCGGTGGAGGAGAAAGAAGCCGAAGCTAATGGAGCAGCTGCGCCAGCGGGTGCAGTAAAGAATGGTGCCAACAAAGTGAAAGGTTATAAAGCGACTAAAAATGGTGAAGAGGTCAACAAAGATAAACAGAAACAGAAACAGCCAGAAGTAGTGTAGTACTAGATAGATACGAAGATGATAATATTTAAAATCTTCTTTAAATTGCAAGAAACTTCTGTATAATATTAATAAATAATAAATGAAACCACGAGCAAAGCTAATGGTAAGTAAATTAAAACAAGTAGATGGTTGTAAGAATTGTCAGGTACGTGCAACTTGAAGATGATTTTTATACATTATTTTTCAATTAAATTACAAAAAACTTCTATACGATATTAGTAAAAAAAATTAAACCCAAGTGGAAACCAGAAGCGAAGACCCGGGCGAAGCGAAAGGTAAATTGATCTACAATAGCTGGTTGTACAGAATCTTCCTGTGCTAGAAGTAAAAAATATTATCCAGGTCGTGCTGGGAATCGAACCCAGGTCACCAGCATCAGAAACCAGTGTGATAACCACTACACTACACAACCGTCAACAATTCACGAAGCGAACATCAGGAAAGAGACCAAATTGGCGATGATAACCAAATTATAGCCGCGTTAATTAAAAGTACAATTTTAGATATTTATAGGTTATTTTCAATATATGCATGTAATAAAAAAAAAAACACCGCCAGAGAGCCCAGCCTGAGAGAAGAGCCAATAGATAGCTAAGATGGTACTGCTAATTGCTAAAGGTTATTTTGAAGTACAATATTAGATATTTATAGGTTATTTTCAATATATGCATGTAATAAAAAAAAAAAACTGGCTATATATATCTAACGAGTAGTATAATCGTCAGTAAAACCGGGTGTCTATTTTGTTGTAAGAGTAAATGAGATATTGATATTTTCTCACGTACTCACTCAATGGGTTCACATACGATATACATCAACAACAGGGGTCAGCAGTACCCCACAGCGGCGAGGGGTAGAGACTGGGTGAACTAAGTTTGTCTTGTCTCACTGGGTACCTGTTACCGTTTCGTTGGTACGGTTATCTGATGTCAAGTGAAAAAGTTTACATTAAATTATCAAGGGGAGCATTCTTGCCCCTAATTCAACTAACCAAAATGATACGCATTATATATAATTGGTACCAAATCATAGAGAATACAATTCTATTAACTTTTGTTAGAAAATCTATAACATATTTCCATTATTTAACTTGTTATTCATCAATTTATAAAATGTTGATGGAATGTTACTTGATTATATAATCTATAAATATAGGGTTACTACAGGGATAGAATCAACTTTATATCGTTAGAGTATGTATCGTAAAAATATTTCTTTCATGTTCTATTGAAATTATTATCTATAAAAAGAGGAGTTAGATGTTGTTTGAAGGTTCAATGGATGTCTTCCGTTATGATTTTTCGTTTTTTGCAGCCAAAAGATGATACCTAACATGATCAAACAAAACCTAGTATTATAGTTTTAATGTAACCATATCAGGCGAGGAAAGCCCAGAATTTACCCCATAAGGTTGTTGGAGTATCATCCTCCCATACCAATGCATCTATTTCTCTTACTCCCGTGTCTATGTCACATTCGTCGTACGGAATAAACACTGAAGACCAGGTAAACGCTTTTTTCCCTAATCCATTGAAAAAGAAATGGAAACCAATCCAACAAACAACAAATATAATCAATGAAATATAATTAACAAAGAAATCAGTGGCATTAAAATCGAAAAATACTCCAAATCCTTGAATAAAAGAAATAATAAGAACGACAATAGTAGCATAATAAGTCGAATAGGGGGCCAAAGCAGCTGTAAATGGTAATGTACTCCGAGGAATGTTTCTTGATTTCAAAATACCCATGAACCTAAGATGGGTGTATGTAATAAAACCCCAAGCAATTAAACCAGCAGTTCCTGAAATATTCAATAGCCAATTGAAAGCTTCACTACCACTTGAAGAGACTGCTAAATAACCCAAAGCACCAAATGCAGCGGTGAATAAAACGGCAACATATGGAACACCACCTTTGGTAGTTTTCGAAAACCATTTTGGAGCAACTTTAGCTTCAGCCAAAGCAAATAAAATACGGGAACCAATATAAACATTAGAATTCCCTGCAGAAATAATCGTGGTTAAAATGACCGCATTCATAATGTCTGGTAAGACTTTCGTACCTGCTAATTCCATAGCAATAATGAAAGGAGAACCCGAGGTATAATTACCAGATTCAGAATCTTGGACATTAGGACCTAATCTTGGATCATCATATGGAACTGTTAGACCAATGAAGAACATACAAAGAACGTAGAACACCAAAATTCTAAACAACACTTTTCTGATAGCACTGGGTAATGTTTTACGAGGATTTTTAGATTCACCTGCAGCAATACCTACAGTTTCCGAACCTTGGAAAGTAAAAGCAGCTGAGATTAATGATTGCAACCACCCGCAGAATCTGGCGGCATAAATATTGTGGGTGGCATATAAACCAGGACCCCAAGGACCAGGATTTCTCCAGTATCTAAACCCAATGGGTCCAGTTTGACCAGCACCACAAACAATGCAAAGGGCATAAATGAGCCAAGCGACAATGGCCAAGACTTTGAGCGAAGCTATTACAAATTCAATTTCACCATAAAATTTAACTGGAAACAAGTTGATGGTTGCCAATAAAACAAAGAACATAGAAATCCAAGCAACTAATGGAACTTTATCGGTCCAAACTTGAATAACTTGACCCACGACGGACAACTCCAAGGCATAGGTAATCGCCCAAGCGAACCAATAGTTCCAGCCGTTCGCGGCACCTAAAGCGGGAGAGCACCACTTGGCGACGAATTGGGTGAAGGAACCAGTGACTGGCATATATGTAGCCATTTCTCCCAAAGATTGGGTAACGACAAAAGCTAAAGAAGTCATAAACAAAAACGAAATAAGAGACGAAACTGGACCAGCATTGGCCAAGGTATTAGCTGTGGATATAAATAAGCCGGTACCAATGGTACCACCAATAGCGATCATGGAAATTTGTCTTGGCTTCAAAGATCTGACTACTTCATGATGACCAGAAGCAGTGTCACCTAGTCTGGCATCATTTTCCATTTCCAAGTCATCGACTAAATGTCCTTTCTTTTCGACATCATAAGTATTTTCATAGTTTGTGCTAGAAGAGGATCCTTCTCTGTACTTTTCTAGATCATCCATAATTTATATCTAAGAAAATAATGGTGAATAGAAAATGGTACTTTGACGGTATTCTTATAGAAGACTCATATCATCATGTAAGTATCATGTAGTAGTATTTTTTAGCAGTTATAATGCCGCTTAAATAGAACAGGATGAAACTAACGTCAATTATATCAAAACTAACCAGCCAAGTCAAATGTCCCACATTTCAGCAACACAGGGCATGTAAAAATATATATATATATACATCTAGCTACATCTAGCTACCGTTATATCCACTGTCATATCTACTTGTCTTATTCTTTCGGAGTCCTTTCATTTTCCCGTTTAGGTTCAGCGCAAATATTTGATTTTCCTTCTCATATTTGCGCATTTCCAGATCTTGTCCTCGGAAAATTAACCTAATTTACTTGATGGTACAATAATTCCTGAGATAACTAAATCACTAGACTAACAAGAGAAGAGTCACAAACATAATAAATGTTCTTTTAAAAATTTCTCTAGAAAGTTTCTAGTTAAATGGATACGAACGTGATAGCTCTATAGCTAATCAAGTAATACGTAAATATATACGTTTAAAGGATTAGATATGGTTATAGTATAATTTCCCCTCCGGTGGAGATGAATTTCAAATTTGTAATTATCTAATGTTGTACTTACAACCGTTGGTATCGAGAGAAGCATAAGTAAACTTGAATAAAGAGGATCCTAAGATGTATTGGAGTCATTGCAACCCTGGGAGCACCAGATCCCAAAAGGGAACACTGACAATGTTTTACAATTTATCAATACTACGAGTAAACGATCACTCATATTCAAACTATATAAGACATAGCGACATAAAAAACGTACCTATTTATTGTAACTTAACCACCAACTCATCGTTCTTATATAAATCAATATAATGTTCAATGTTGTATTTCTTAGCAATGGTTGGGTTGATAAACCTTCCACCTAAATAATGAACTCCAGTAAAATGGGCGGAACATGGTTTTGGAGCTGTTAAACTCACTAACATTTGTGGAGAGATATTGGGTTGATCTGGCAAGGGTCCTACATCCACATCCCAACCTGAAGGAATATCTACTGAAACAATTGGAATGTTAG